>JANTCA010008115.1:0-51682 GCA_024741275.1 Chironex yamaguchii
AGGACATTGAAGCTTGAAGATGTGCTTTTAGGTAACTATATCCTTATATCTCGAAAAGATGTCTATTGAATAACTAGCCTTATTGCATACTAAGTAAGGAGATTGCACACCACCTATCAATTGCCAAAATATTGTGCTTTTACCCTGGGGAATGGCGAGAATATAAAAGAAAGAAATCACTGATGCTAAATTCTTCGTCCAGGAACATTCAGGGCTAAAGCTAAAGAGCGCATGGTGAAAGCCATGTAACTTATGCCGGTGATATCTGGCGTATACTCAATTACTGCCTTGCCGTGGTGGCGTAAAACATAGATAAACAATACGTTGTCGTAAAAGTGGGAGGGTCTGCTGCCAATATCTGGCACAGCTTCATATTTCACTGTTTATATATATGACGTGACGTCTACATGGATTCCTGGTAAAGAGCTTACTGTATTTTGTATGAAGTAAGGGCGTATGGTAAAATTTCAGCAGTCTTGGTCTTATTTCTACCTTTTGCCACACTGCTGTTACCACACTATGTAAGTCAAGAACACATTTACGTGGAATACCAAAATTGAATTTAATTGAGCTTAGCTACAGCTGTTTCACTGCCGAACTCGCTTGAGGCTAGGCCTATTGTAGCACTGCTGTTCACTTTAAAATAATTCCCGTTTGATTTAAGTGGTGAAAAGATTTGGATTTCTCTTAAACTGTTTATTTTAAGTAAACATCTAATTTGATGCAGAACCACAGAAAATTCGAACTGCAACAAAATTAAAACAAGTTTTCTTCAAGGTATTTTGTTGATATATCAAATTCAAAAGTCCAAATAAACATTGTTTTATTAAAAAGGATCACAAAAATATATGTAAAGATTTAAACTTAGTATCAGTTGTTGTTTAACAAATTGGAAAAATTTGAAAATGTAGTCTCACATGACCTTAACAGTGATCAAGTTGCTTGACATAAGTTCCAAAAAGCAATAATGCAAAGCAGCTGTGTAACAACAAGAATCTAATAGCAATAAGTAGACAGAAAGAAGTTTGATCATTTAACCTTGGTTTCCACTTTGAGTTAACATGAGATAATTTTGAGTGAAAATGAATTGCCTTGTCTTTGAAATGTTGTTCATGAGGGATTTGTAGAAATGGTGCATGTTGTCTTTTGGTACCAACAATTTAGTCACCAAAACTTTAACATGTGATAGCAAATCCATGTATTGTTTATTTTTCTATTTCCCATTTAGCTTGCAAATTACTACTCATGTAGAGTGTGCACATCAGCCCATGCACACCATGCAGACAAGGTCACACACATTGCACATTTACACATCATTTTTGGTCCCTGCACACATGAGATCTGTTCAAAAACTGTGAAATTCTGTGCACTGGAACAAGAAAAAGTTAGACACACTATAATAGTAAAATTAAGTCTTCCTAGAATATGGGATATATTCAACAAAAGTCATGCTTACATACTGAACAACGTAAGCATGACTGCCTAACAATGAGACTGCTTAAATGTATGCAGGCACCAAACTACACATAACACTAGTCACAGAACAATTAACAATAACGATTACAAGCTCTTATAGAGATTGAGCCTGACATCAGGGCATCATTTACATTAAGTGTTATAGTAGTATAGTTGTCCACATGGACCAGATTTTTTTCCATTGAAAGTAAAACAAATAGCTGTTTTATGACCCTCACTAACTCCGTCTGGCACTTTTTCATTTATTTCATTTCAGTGATGACCTGAGGGGAGAATAGCCATACAGCACAAGTGCTAATTGTCAAGGGACAAACCTGTAAAAAATAAAAATGTATATACTTATAAAACACATCAAATCTTATTTAAAATCATGTACAAATGCAATATACAAATTGGCACCTTGATATCTAAAATATTTAGGTAGGCTGCCTGCTTTGATTTAGCTGACTGGCTATTCCATAACTTTTATAGTTTTGTGTCACTACTGTTCTTGTCATAGTGGCTTCAAGTTTCTGTTTTTGTTGCAGAAGCTATGAGAAGAGAAAGTTAAGATTTAAGTACATTTTTGCTACACTCATAGTAAGTCTGTTGTCTGGTAGTCAGAAAATCCAGTTGCTTAAGGTCATTATTTGCAGTTTTATTTAGCTGAGTTAAATTGTTAGATTGATGGAATAGCCTGGCATCAACAGTTGAGACATAGAGACATTTCTGTTCAAAGATCAAGTGATAAATCATTGACCTTGTGACATTCCAGTGGAAAATCTCCAATTCTTATTTAACTTTATTAACCCTACAGAGTGTGTCACGGTGGTAAAATACAACCATTTGCAACCACATTCAATAAACTACAAGTAGTTAAGTTTTCAGTCCTTTATTTTTTTCCTTGTCTAGTATACAACATGTCTTTAAAATTTAGGATCAAGTAGGTCCATACATTGGTGGACCAATCATAGAAGCCAGGCAGTTGTTGGTTTAGGTATTAGTCTTGTAAAATGCCATCATAGATTTAAAATTTTAAGTGTTTGTATTGCTCAATTGTAGATTTGCAATCTACACAAAGCCAAGATAAACACATTTTCTTATGGTAATCATTGCATTTTTAAAAATTTGTTGTAAAACCATAGGCCACATCCTTTACACACTATCACCAGACTGATAAATTCATCCTCCCTTTCAAGCAAGCAGTCATGTTAACCAAGTAAAAACAGAGAGGTTTCAGTCTTTCTGACAACTGAAAGATAATTAGATATCTTGTGTCTTGCACGCCTATCACTGACAGCTTCTTGTATGGAACTGTGCACTCATGTCTCCACCATGTTGTATAACCAGAAGCGCTAAGAGAGAGGTAGGAGGTTACAAAATTGCCCAGGGCCTCAATGTCTAGGGACCTCATAAAGCAAGGTAAAAATTTTAAGTATATTAAAGGAATCTAACCCTGAAAACCAGTTTGAACTGTGTTTTAAAAATGGCATGATTAAGAAAAGATGTTATTGATAGCAAAAGAATGTAGCAACTTTTGGAAAAGAAATCATCAAGAGACAAAGACTCTCACATGTCATCACTTATATGTAAAACTCTTTTTGTTAAACACTAATGACATCAGTCTCTACATAATAAAGACGGTATTGCCAATGGTATTTGCTGTTTCGGGCTAATGTTGTATCTGAACAGACAGTTGAAATTAAAGAGAAAGTTTCAATCTGCAGCAGCCAAGCAAAAAGAAAAGTCAAAGCCAATGGAAAATGAATCAAACTGAACAAGTCATTTTCAGCAGCATAGTTAGGTGTGAATTACTTGAGAGCAACATGCCAGAGGAGCAAGAATGGTCAGTACCACCTTTGATTGATGTACAAGGGCAGGAGGTCCAGCCACGTGAAGGAGAGTTTAAAAAAATAATTTTGGAAGTTAACCACAGAAAATTAGAACAACAGATGAACACTTCCCTTCAAACAAGACCTATCAAACAGAAATGCATGCCCTTGAGAAAGATGAACAAGAGCCTGCTGTAGGGGTTCAATGTCAGGAAACAGGTTTACCAAGCAGGAAATGATGTTGCCAGCTGGGAAAGACTTAACAACAAAGACAGGGACAAAATTGCTGCCATTAAATCCAGATAGGTTCCCAAGGCACAAAATGAACAGAGCCTTTTCAGTCAGCATACTTCCAAGAATAATATACAATGGCAAATCCTTGTTTGATCAACAATCTCAAACATTCTTTATTCAGTCACCCAAATGTGGACTACAGAGGCAATTGGCTAAAACTTTACAATAAAGCTAAATCTTATGTAACAGTCACATTGCCAACGATGTGAAGTGGAACGATCTTGAGTTGACATTTGAAAGACAGTCTAGCATTGATTGCCAATATCAAGGAGTACCCAAAGCACTTAGTTGATCAATATCAAAATGATTTGATCATAGATGACCTGGAGGATGAATTTCATCATTACATAAAATTTCAGCAATCAAAATTTATGAAAAATTGAGCAAGAGCCATGTTGAATTCTATTTACAAAAAATAGCAAGTTTGTATCCACAAATATGTGTCTGTCTATGAGTCTCTTTATTGATTTCAGTATTTTTGCACCAGGAAGATGTTCATTTAGCAAACTTGCCACAATGAAAAAGTCACTTGTGCTACTCAGTGTCACAAAAAGGATTTTACGTTTTATGATCTTTTGAGTTAAGCAAAAGCTAGTAAAACAGATGGATTATGAAAAACATGTTGACACTTGTAGCCAAAAAAACAAAAGAAACAAAAAGCACTGAAAGATAAACATAAAAATCTACAGAACATTAAAGATCAATATTTGAATAGACTTGTTTGTTTTTCCATTTAAGAAATTAAATTGATAAAAATGCCTTTGGCATGTTGCAAATAGAATTAATCAAATGTAACAAAAGTTGATGTAAAAATATTTTGAAATGTATTTTACACTAATGTAAAGTAAAACGTTTCTGTTAGTACACTCTGGATCCCCTTTATTTTGCTCACTTTGCTCACATGGAGCCTCATTTTCAGTTTTTCCCAGGACCTCTTTAATCTCTCACAGCTCTTGTGTATAACTAAAGCAGGAAGTCTTTTTACTAAGCTTGTGGAACAAAAGGCAGAGTTAACCATAGCACGTGCACATCGAATTGAACCCTAGTGTGTCACGTGTAAAGCAAGGCCACTACAGCTATCAATCATTAAATGAAAGCCAGTGTTCCAGCTGAAGTTCAATACTTATATGTTATGATCTTTTTATGTTGTGGCTATAAATTGCAACACTTCTGCCTGATTTCCACATAACTTGTAAGTGTGACACTTAAACAAAGTGAATATGAACCAAACTCTGATGACATAAAGTGATCATCATTTTCAGTCATTGCAGGGTAAGCAGAAGGTTCAAGGTCTATATTGAATAATGTCATACTTTGATATTGCTTATTAATTTTCCTCTAGGATAGTGAATTCTCTTATGCTCACTTTGATGGCTGTCTTATCAACTTAATCCTTCCAGAAATAAAGAAGGATAAACTCCCAAATCCTGGTATGTATCTTGCTTTATATATATTCATCAAGAGTGGAGCATTACCACAATAGCTGCACTAAGTGGGAGCCTACTGGGCTCAAACTGGTAACCCTCAGAGTCAAAAGGCAACAGTCAAACATCTGTGCCATCACTGCACAAAGATTTGGTGAAGGACTTTCAAAGTCCTTGGTATGACGAGACGAAACCTGGCAGCGGGTAAAGGGAAATTCATGAACTTTTTCTGTGTTTTGGCTTTAGCCTTTATCAGTGTCAGATATATGTAATACCTCAACAGACACAGTGCTTATCATATATTTGTCAAGAGTGGAGCATATATGATGTAGATATTTACAATGTTGTTATATTTTGTACCATGGCAGGCTGAGTAATTTGCCTTATCTATGACTAGTGAATTTGACCTTTTAGACATGTAAACTGATTTCTAATGATTGCCTAGATATTCAAGTACCAGAACTAGAGCTACCACCAGGGGATCAAGATGGTAAGCTTTTTATGCGGAAGTGTACTCTGTGTTGTTATAGAGCAGTCTACAAATTTGAAATAATGAAGAAGACAAGAGAAATTAAACTTTTTGTAGAATATGTTAATCTTGATATTGAGTATATATAGATTTAATGAAGCCCAGACAAATGCCTCCTCATTATCCTTTGTTAACTAATAAAACACATCGATCCAAGATAATCAAAACTACACTAGCCATCCATGCATCCTCATTACCCGTATCTGCATTCTGTCTTGCTATTTGAAATTTCTTCCATGCACTGGCATCAGTTAACATGTCAACTGATTGAAGCAGAGAAAAAAGAGCAATGGAAGTGCTGACTCCTGTTTAGAGGTTGGTCAGTGAGATGGAGCAAGGTAGCTCCTTAACTCCAAGTGAATAGATATTTAAACTCTGTCATATTGACAGAGTTAGATTATTAAAAAGTATACATTTTATGTACGTAATATACAAGTAGAAGCCCATTGGTTGAAAAAGTTGAAAATAATGACTGTTCCTTGGTAGTTAGAAATTTCATCATGGTTGCCATTTATTGTAGCCTTTGAGGTAATATTAACGTAATGTCTGCATTTTACTAGTCCTGTTATAAGCAACTTATTTCTTCAATGTTATTACTTAGACCTTCAACTTACAAGATTGTGTAGCAGCCTATCAGTAACCTCTTAATCTTGCACAACCTTTGCCGTGGTCATTTTGAAATAAAAGAAATAATGCTTTGTAGTGGTCATTTTGAAATAAAAGAAATAAAGCTTTGTAGTCATCATTTTGAAATAAAAGAAATAATGCTTTGTAGTGAAGCCGCTTAGTAAAACCATATCATGTTACCCTTGCCTTGGCATCTTTCTGTAACAAGTTTTCGCAGTACCACAATCTCTCATGCATGGAACTGCTAGAAATTGGGAGGCACCATTACCGGTTTAGTAGGATATGTAACCAACGCCATTTATGGAGTAATTTTGTACATTCTATATTAATGTATGTCACTTATATGCCGCAAACTTGAAAGTATTGAAATTTGTTTGTAGTAATTTTGCTCAATTATTTTCAGATGACAACCAGGAGTCAATAAAGGAACGAGAAGACAAATGGATTGAGACTGCGGTAGCTAGTAGCCTTAGATAACTGCTCTTTGTAAGTTCAAGTTAGAAGATTGTTTAAAATTGTCTAAAATTGCATTTTAATTGTTGCTTGATTGGCAGTGATTCTTATTTTCATGTCTTTATTAATGTAACGCTATTCTTTTTATTGGCAGAAGCCTCGCTTTCTTTTATTGCTCATGTATTGTCATTTTTTTAGTATTTATGATTCGCAGAAAAAACAGTTGAGTGTACTTTGTTTCTATTATCATAATTGCTCGTCAAAATCATGCCATTATTTGATATCCTACCGTAAGGATTACAAAATTATATGTGCTTTGTTTTTGCATTTGTAAAGCTAGCTCACTGTTATCAATGAGTAAGGTCCTTCTTTGGCGCTGTAAAAACTCACAGAAATCCAGCAAGGACTCGTGTCAGTCCATGATTATCACAAATAAGTATCTCTCAATCTTACAAGAAAACAATGACTGATAAACGACTGTCTATTTTTATAGTAAGTAAAAGGTTCCCTGGTAATCCGTCCTAGGTTGTTGACTTGCTATGTTTCACTTCACTATTGTTGTTTAATTCTCATTTATTACAAAAGGTATATTTCCAAAACTGATGTTCAAAAGGTGTTAACCAAAAAATTGTTATTGCAAAAGTTTTCTCTAAAGACTTTTTGCGCAATATATTTTTTCAAAATACGTATCTTTGAATTATGTTCTTTGTAATGGATTTACTATTAAAAGGTTTTTAAGTTTATAAAAATTTAGACATGTTAGACAAACCATGATCACCGTCAAGGCTTAAACCAGTCTTAAAAGAATGGATCACATAGCAATATACATGGCATTTTGTTTTGTTCCTTTCAGACTAGCTGGGACACCTACTTAATGCGATGTATATATAATGTTTATATTCATCCTTTCATGGTACTGATCGCTTCCATTTGGCTCTTAAGAAATATTTGCTGTAAATGTCACCTGAAAGGTGATCTACAAAGGTTTGAGTGGGTTACTAACTTTATCGATACATAAATGGACTGGGCATAAAGATACATGTGTATGCACTAGGCGGGTGTAATGAGCACTTTTCTGTAATGACATTACCCCCATTAGTCTGATCAGTTACTTAGTTTTGTATTAGTTTTTCCTTATTGATAAAGTCCCCGTGGCGATGTTAATGAAACCAGCTGGAGTGCATATAAGCTTTATTCTGGCGCTTTTCATCTTTGTAGGAGGTGAATGTAGTAACAGTTCTATAATAGTACAGTATTATAAATTCAAATCCAGGTTAATGGTGATTCAGCTTTCAGTTTTTTACATGACATAGACATATTTCGGACGATCGTCAGAGAATTTGTGGAACAATCAAAGTCCTGTTAATAGCAGGATGGTCAATCGCATGACGAATTGTTGGACAGACGTTTACTTTCTGCCAGAAATAGTTTTTTGTTTTAACAATCAACCTTTCTTTCTGCTTTGATATCGTCGCAAGCCTTTTTGAAGGCCGCCTTAAAAAGTTTGGGATTTATTTTTGCAAGCCGAAAAATCCTCCAAAGGGGCAGTGAAGTTATCACTTTTATATTGTACTTCTTATGATGAAGTGTTTAATTAATTACCTTTTCCGTTATTGCTATGCTTCCTTAGATCCCAACCAGAGACAAGAATCAGTCTCGTATGCCTTCCATACACTTGTTGATTTGTGTATTATATCTTGTTTTTACCATGCACCTCTCTAGGCGCTCCCTTGCATACAATGCTTCTCGGCGAAGAATTCTAGCAACTGCACCAGAAATCATGGGTCAAACTGATTTCGTATGAAAGCTACGAATAGTTAGAGTTTTATAACTAACCATTTGACAACGTATTAAGTCACCAATGTCTCCATTGCATACCAGCGTAGACATCAGCGAATAATAAGATGATGTATACAATGACGTCTACAATGGAGTGAGCAAGAATCATACGTAATCATGTGAAGAAATCGTTATATTGCAAGTTTCTTTGCATCCCGTATAAATATGCAATGTAGATTTGAGAAGATTATTGAGGTTGTTATTTCTTATTTAACTCATGTTGGTAATGTATTTTAAAATGTAGATATGCTTTTTGGTAAATAACAGTCGTCATTTGCTCTTTTTGTGGTCTATTCTTTCACGTCTTGGCTGACTAAGCGATTCATTCATTTATTTGTTCCTTCTTTCATGTATTTGTTCATTCATTCATTTGTTTGTTTGTTTGCTCGTTCATTCATTTATTTGTGTGTTCATTCATTCATTTATTTGTTCGTTTATTCGTTCCTTCGTCTTTCTGGAGGTGCATTGAAACCCCAGCCTATGTATCTATTGCCATTAAATCTAAGGTCATGTACATTTGACCACTTTGAAACAACTAAATGCTGTTCGTCTATCATGTCACAAATTCACAACAAAATTTTTTATGTTTACTCCCCTTTTAAAAAGCAAAAGCAATCCATTAGTGAATTTTCGATCTACAAGGTCTTGGTCATGCAATGTAATGTGGTCAATCGAACATCCACTCCAAGTTTTGGCTATTAGACATTAATGTTTTTACGGCATAGATTGTATCTGCAGACTCTTATTCTGGTTCCGTGGGATAGCAATTACCTTGACCCTTCTTTGATTAATACCAGATCATTAAGTCTCGAGGACTATTTCCTATGTTATACCAATAGAGATAAAACCACGAAATAGCACTCACAATACCTTTTTGTCGCACTTTTCGAGTCCTGTAATTAAGGTTTGTCTGGTCGGATTCGAACTTAACGCAACGTCTGCATGGTATAAGATCCAACCCGGACCTTGTACTTGCTTTAAAAACTTTTTTTTTAACCCCTGCATCGTACGTATTTGGACATTTACGCTTCGAGTCTTGCTATGGTCAAGTCGCTTCATTTTAAACTTAGTTCTCTCTTGCTTTCAAGAAGGGAAACCGTAGTATCCAGGGATTTGAAAACGTTGTGGTAGTACAGAAGTTGCAATTTCGTAAGTTAATCTTCAAGGGCAAACGATTTCAATGTTAATACAGTTTGATTGACAGTATTACCTTATTTGATTGCTTTGGAATGCATGGCCAAACAGGAAGACATCTTCTACCAGATTTTTTATATTTGTTTATTTGGCATAACACGTAAGTGTTTGACTGTCTACTTTTTTACAGTTCATTTTTATCTGGAGTAAATACAGTTGGAGAGAACGGTAAATACGATTGATAAAGTATATGGTGAAAATTTTGCCTCAATTAGCACCTGAAAAATTGCACTTGCTTTAATGTTTTGTAGAGGGTTTGAAAACTTGTTAGTTGTGTGTTAATCAATTATCACCATTTTATTTAAAAAAAATGGCAAATCGTAGTACGACGTGACACATTTTACGATTTAAATTGGGGAAAAAGTAGAAATGTTTGTACAAAGTTGTTTGATTGATCAAAAATTGCGCCTTTAACCACAAAAGCTGGACATAATTTGACAGAAAGTTCGCCATCGTTTTGCATAAATCGTATAAATACAGCCAGTGTAGTTCTTATCCGTGGACTCATTCACAAGAGCCGGAGCAAATCACTTAAATTCCAGGAACGAGCTAGCAGGCATGAAGTGGTTTATTATCCTTGGAACATTCGCCTTCTGTTATGGAGGAAAGGTTATGGAAGGTAAGGAACAACATTAAAATCTTGCTTTTTCCGTTGTTCGCTTATTTCAGTATAAGTTTTTTTTAAATCTGTTTCATTGTGTATTGTTAATTTCATACAACACTTTCCTACGTCTCCGTTTCAGATCCCAACCTTTTTGAAGGGGATATGGAATTAACAAAAGAACAGAGGCAGAATATCGAGTTGTCAATTAAAGGGCTCCCAACATATGCTGCATCGACTTATCCTAGATGGCCGAACCCTGTGCCTTATGAAATTGGCACAAGTTTACGTAAGTAGTTTTGTTCTTTGAATTTTGTTGAAACCCGTGAAAAATATGCGCCTAACCAACCAACTGACAAACCAACCAATAAACAAACGCCGATGATCACATAACCTTGGCAGAGATAATAATTGATTAATTATTATTATCACCGTCATCATCCTGGTCATCGACATGACCATCACTGGTGACAGCGTCATGACGAGTTTTCTTTCCTCATTTGTGTGCTCTGTTGCGATATTCAATCCTCTTTGTCTACTGTGCACGGTTACGGACTCAGATAACATAGCTTTATATTTAGGGACCTTGGTTTTATGAAACGGGGTTCAAATCCACCCCTAGATATATCACACAATGTACGATATAACTTGCCAACTCTCCGTCTCCTTTATCCCTAATAAATATAGTCACAAGGTGTGGTCCCAAGGAATAAAACACCCAGAGGCGAATTTTGTAGATATTCTGTATTCTATTAAGTAAGCTTTGTCAATTAGGTACATATGCCTTTTAGTATGAAAACAAATGTTGGCTCTACCACATCAAAGACCGGTCTCTCGTTTCAGTTTAACTTTGTTGGATAATTAATTGATTTTTCTTCATTACCTCTTTTCCTAACAGATAATCAACCAACTGCTCTTCAGGCTATAAGAAGTGCTATTAGTGAACTAGAGGCTAAATCCTGTTTAAAATTTCGATATCGTACTGGTAGCGATCCTGGTTACATCAAGTTTATTTACGGAGGAGGGTAAGTTCTAAAATTATGTTTCACGGTTGACACGATTTTTAAATATCAATGTAAATAGTGGCAAGTACCAAAAAATGTTACTAGCTGTCTTGCCTTGGACTGGTAGATGGCGGGTCTGAGTAAGAAAAGTAGGTTAGGTAATCTCAACGGGTTTTGGGAGTTGACTAGTGAAACTGGACTGGTCGACGATAAAGACGATTTGTGCTTCGTACCTCTCTTACTAGTTTAGAAAACATAAAGGAAATAGTTAACATGATTCGGTGTTTAGTGTTACCTTGATGAGATAAAGATAACAATTCTGGCAAAGATTGCTCGGCATATCAATGCTTGAAGATGTACTCTATCAAATTTACAGGGTTTCTGAGCTAGGTGGCCATTAATATCATATTAAAATATAAAATTTGTAACATTACGGCTATTTTTAAGTAGAGAATGATCCATCCGCGAACTTTTGACCAACAAGGCCTTAGTCATATATAGATATCTAATAAAGTGAATTTGGTTTACAAACCATCTCCTTTGTTATATCGTGCAATAACAATAGTATTTCTTCTCCTAGTTTTTGTCTCATAATTAAGTTACGAAGTATAATTGACGAAGACGAAAATGTTCTCTTGTACTTTAAGATGTTCCTCTCCTGTTGGATATTATAAACGTATCAATCACGTCAAGCTTGCTGGCGGTTGCTGGTGGCAACATGTTGTTGTACATGAAATTATGCATTCACTGGGATTTTACCATGAGCAATCTAGACCAGATAGGGATAGCTATGTACGAATTTTGTACAACAACATTCCGCGAGGTGAGCAATTAGTTTCTTTGTATAGCAACACAAATTATACTAACATTATTTTTGCCTTGCAAAATCGTATTTTGACGCTGATAAGACAGTGCTCTCTATATTTACCAAAAATTATTATTTATCGATACAGTAATTGACGTTCTTGTCTTCCCCTTGTTTTCAGGATTGTGGTACAATTTTGCAAAATATGGCTATGGCAAAGTGAACCCAAAAGGAAGTCCATATGATTACTACAGTATCATGCATTATGACAGGCATGCTTTCGGAGGAGGAAGAGTGACAGTTGAACCTTACGATACCAACATGCGATCGGTAATAGGAAGACAGAAACATCTCAGCAAACGGGACATTGAGCAGCTGAATTACATGTACAACTGTAGAGGTAAGCTTGTTTTTGTTAACTTGGACAGGAGCGATTATTGCTCGAGTGTTCAATCAAAACCAAGTGGAGAGTCCTTTTAATTGATTTGCTCTTTTTTTCTAATGTCACTCCCCTCATTTGCTTTTCCCTATTTTCATTTTGATACCACTTCTCACGATTGGACGAGCCTCCAATTAGAAGTCATAGTACTCCTTTGGTATTCCAATCTCAACCAAGTTAATTTTAGTTTCATTTTTTCTTTCTCCTTAATTGTGATTCTATAAACTACAAATGATAGCACCAGTCGAACTGCTTTTGTTAGTGCCATATTTGCCATATGTTGTATCAGCAGTCGCTGATCTTTTCCTCTTTGTCTAGTTTACTATCTTGCTATATTGATTTTCTTCAATATCATTTATTATCAGCAGCCATAAAGAAACTTTCGCAAAAACGTTTCATAGAAGCTAGTTTCTTCTGTAAGTTATATTCGTGATGTTAGCTATCTTCAAGTAGCAATCATATAGTTGGTAAATCGACTGTCTGGTGAACTATAGGCTCCGGACTGAAATCTAAGTATACTGGAATTGCTTACCACGTTTCTAGGAGCACTGCAGTCTGATCTTGGTCTCGAATAAATGACTTTGGGCATTTTTCATGATAAAATAAGGTAGGCTAACAGGCCAGAGGTAGCTTATTACATTGTAGTGGTCGCTACCAACGTTGTCTTAGTATTCGAGGGAAACGAGAGAAAACTTTTACCGAAGGCAGAACTATGGTACATTACACTTGCTAACTATCCTCCCTCCAGTACTTCATTTTTGTGGTGATCTTACCGTAGACTGACTGAGTCCCATTACATATCGACATTTTGCGTGACAACTTGCATCCTTGTACTTAGGTCGTAATATCTGCTGTAATTTCTTGTTCTGTCAATGTATAGAGAGAGTCTAATCTGCCCTTTGATGCGTTTTCCTTGATAAATGCACGTATTAAATTATATTTACGTGCATAGAATTTATTATGTACAATCCTTTGTTTACGTTTTAGCAAACATGTATTTTGTTTAAGCTCTCATATTCTAATTCTTATTTTTCTCAGGTCGAACAAATACCGGAACATGCAAGGACAAAAATCCAACTAACTACTGTCAACAATATAGATCCTATTGTACTTCATCACCTGGCTTCAAAGATGGATGCCGTAAAACATGTGGTGCATGTTGAGTTTAGAAAGGTACTATGTTCTAGCACATTAATATCAAGTCATTATCAATAGTGCCAACACGTAGGCAGCTAAGAGTGTAACTCCTCAAGTCTGATTTAGGATGTGCAATTCTCTACCAGTGCTTGAGTAAAACAGTAAACACAAAATTGTATTGCCATGGGGCTAGTATTTGACTATAAAGTAGCAAATTTGTAACTACACCAACCTTTGAAGAAGATAACGATCCATCCCCGAATTTTCGACCTACAACGCCTTATACAACATAGGTTATATAAATGTAAAGAGAAGGAGGACTGGGGCCAAACGAGCACAAAGAGAACCAAACAGAATAAAGACAACGGACAATGACAGAGGTAAGAATGGACCTGTTAAAAAATACAGAAAGAAAGAAGAACTTGGTTAAAGAAAATGTAAACATGGATGCAAGAAAATGAAATGATTACAAAAATAGGAACAAGTGTGGATATGGTTGTCAATGGAAGTCATAGTCAAAGTTGTTGAATGTGAACGGTTCCTGAAGATTGGATAAGTCGTTTCTCGGTAGTGAGTCTATAGAGAGTCTTTGTTGTGATAAACAACAGTGCACTTAAGGTCGGTGGACATATCTTAGATGGTATGGCTATAATGAGATGCTACGAACACCTTAACCGTAATTTCCAAATGATGTTGATCATGACAGTGTGGTATCTTTTTTAGATATGAGAATATCTTTTATTAGCCAATTTCAATCTGCATTATGAGCATTTCTTGACTATTTCAACCCCTAAACATACTTTTCACTTGTCAAGCGCTGGTACTAATCTTTGTTACTTATGTTTTACATTATTTGTTTGTGTTGTTAATGAATTAGACAAGTCTCGTTAGGATTCCGATGTATGTTTTACCTATTTGGACCATTGTCACAGGCCTAACCGTCATATTTAAATTCGTTTTAGAAATGAAGTCGACCCACTGAAAAGACCGAAGATGAAGACACACGTTTGCTATGATGTCTCAAGACATTGCAGTATCTAAGGGAACTTAGGTTAATGTTAGGGTTAACTACTGTAAATGAACAAGGAAAGTTACTGAAAATGCTTTGACATTAAAGTTGTTTTTGTTTTGTATATTCTTCTCCTTCTTCGCAGTTCATTAATGCTTTTAGTTTGCTTTGATCTAAAAGATGCACAAAAATAGATTTTTTATACAACAGGTTTAGATCAGTTAAACTTTCCCAAAAATTTACATTAGCTCTCATTCAAAGTAGGACTAATGATATTTCATATTTACTGAAGAATTACTGTTCAAAGCTTTCGCTGCTACCTAAGTAAGCAAAAGCCAATGTTTAAATTTATGAGTAGCAAATACTATCTCGAATCAGCTCTAATTAAACAATCCAGGTACGCTTTCAACCAGTAATTCTAATGATGTAAGACGGTAGAGTGGTCAGTTCAAGTCACTTCAAACTTTCAGATGATTAAACCAAAGAGTCACAAATTAAAAGTAATTTACTTCAGTGGCCATGAATATTACTTTTGCTGTAGCAAATTTATATATTCTAAGACCAAATATAATTAATTGTATGATGTGTCAGTTTGGCTGTCGAATGATAAAAAGTATCAAATTTAGTTTGAACGAGGCATAGACCAAGAACAATTTCCGTACTAATATTAATTGTTTTATGAACTCTACTTTGCTCATCCGCGTATCCATCACAGCCTTCCATCCGTTTTTCGTTGTTTTTCATACTACTTCTTCACAGCCGTGTGTTGGTCCGGATGGAAGATGACGTAAAATATTATTCTCTTACATTATTCTCATTCACTACTTTTATAAAGTACTGCATCCACTAAAGAACGCAGTCAGGAAACATGATGTAGCATTAAGCTTGTGTCCATCCAAATTCTTACAATGCCATACAAGTCCCCTGTACAATCCTGCCCGGACTGTATTGCTATCCATGACGTCATAGGGTGCTGCAAACGTTCATTGGACCCGGACCCCGTTCTTTGCAAAACCGTCACAGGATGGGTTCCTTGAATGATATGTTATTCGAACCAAAGGCGAAAAATTCTAATTACATGTCAAAATTCTCACTGTATAACAATTCTTTAATTTCAAAATTATTGTTAACTTTCATACTTTACTTAAAGACGACTATATCTATTGATTTCAAAATTTCCATTATCAAACGGTTGTCATTCTGTTTAAACGTCTTCTGTAACATCATACCTCTACAAAAAGTTTGACATGGTGACAAAGATTGCAGGAAAACCTATATCCGGCTCCAATTTTAAAGCTCGAGTATTGGCAAAACGTTCAATTTCTCTTTCAAGTGTAAAGTGTGGATCTTTGGCATCACACTATTGAGAGGAATGGTATGCAGAGAGGCTGTATTTGAAAACAAGAGAGAAAACAAAATGGCATATCGATTTGACAGATTTGTGGACTGCAACACTGAACCTGATGATGACATCATGTCTGTTGTAGTTAAACTGACCACAGATTTTGAAGAGGAAATGTGTGCTAAATTTGCAGAAACAGACAAAAGCATGGTCCTCAATGTGTGCATTATCACCGAACTATCCACAGTTTTGTGACACAGCAGTGTTAACTCCACCGTTCGAATGGACGCTCACCATCCCCCTGATGAAAGTCAAATTTGCTGAAGGCAAATTTCTTAAGCATGCCATTCTCAGCCACTGTAAGAGCAAAGAAAACAAATGACATTGGATCACATACGAGTTTTTGCTGGAAAATTATCGAATATCTGCTCCAGTTTTTACTTTGGTGTACAAAATCGCATTAGCGTATGGTTATTCCTCACCAAGAGTTGAATGTCTTTTATCGTGCTCCCTTCCAGCATAAAGGTCCTGCTCGAGTTTGCCCGCCCAAGTCGATGTCAACGGCTACGTGGTTGTTCTAAAGCACAGTATGACGATTACATACACAGTTGAATTTAACTACCATTAAAATTGAGGCTAAATTGAGTAGCGTGGGTTTCTCCACGGGCATCACAAAATCCCAAACTGAAGTCTTTTTCCCAATAAAAATCTCATACACATGTTTCAATGTTTTAAATTTTCACCCGAAGACTCCTCCGAAGTGACAACATTTATGATTGCTGTGGCGTAATAAACCAGGTGTCAATTGTTTTCTATTTATACCATACGAAAGGAGCAAAGACACAAGGGCTAACTTCACAGTGCTCATGTTATAGGAATAAGAGGAGCTAAATCCCATTTGCACTGAGAATCTCTAATATTTTGAGACATTTGCTCCCATGTCGTGACTTTCTAGAGTTATTCTACAACAATAGCTTTCTAGACTGGAGCAGAAAACGCGATGATAAAATGGCAAGGTATACATTGTGATCACTCACATACCACAAATATAGAAATGGGTGAGTTTTCACCTTAATATTGTTTCGTATTTAATTTCTTTCGGAAAAAACAATAAAATTCAGGAACCTGCCAAATATATCTCAGTCCTCCTTCGGATGAAATTGTTTGTCTCGACAAGTATGTCGGACAGTAACTCCTCGTACCTGTCTCGCTAAGCATCTCAGTCACAGAGAGGTAGTAAAAAGCATTTTCTTCAAGCTTGAGACCGTAATCAAGCACGTCTCATTTCATGTTTTGACGAGGAGAAGACCGCACCTACTGCCCATAAATCAGTACATATATTTCCGAAAATTAAAAAAGGCGGTATTTTTGCTACTTTAAATTTAGCAGCACAATTCCACACTATTAAATCTAACCTAGCAATACTACTAAGTGCGCAAAACTTTGCATTTTCCAATATCTTAAATTTTAATTTGTGGTATTTGTATAACCCATACACACACCCCAATGTAAAAACAATCATTGTTTCTTTGATAGCTTTCTTTTGTTTTGGCATAAATAGGGGATGACACTCATGAGCATACTTTAGCGAGCATACTTTTGAACTAACAACTGCATCGTTAGTGAATTGCCCAATGCAGAAATTGGACGGCGAATTTTTTTTGCTGCGATCTGTCTACGCTACACAGGGACTACTGTAGTGCTCCACGGGATGTAGGGCAACATAGGGACTTTACGAATAGCATTTGACAGAATTTTCTAACTCTGAAAACAGCGATGACATCGATGTACCATGAAATGACTTATTTTCTTCCAAATTGCTAAGCTTTAATTTTTTACTTAAATATTTGTCTTCTTTTCACAAATAAACTAAATAGGTGTCAAAGAAATTACGTCATACAAAGATTTCATTCATCGTTTTATCAAAAAAATGATGTAAACATTTGCAAAGACACTGCACATCTACTTTAAGTCTAAATCCGAGTGTGACAATTATGTCATAGTAACAAACACATCTGGTCAACGCAGATCTTATATTAGACTCTATCTAAGCAATCACTATCGAAATATTAAGAAAATTAGGCAATTATTTAAACCTTTTATGCTGATAAATCAATTTGACTTCTAATCACATTTAAAACTTTGTCACTCTGACACTTTCCACTGTCTGCGATGTGCAGGTTCTTAGGACAAATTTTAAGAAGTTCACACCACTTTGAAGAAAATGTTGTCCATACCTGCAAAAAAAGTAATCATTGTTTGCAAAGTGCCCTTTAAAGATGGCATGAATCCCGGTTCTAGATGGTTGAAGCATGGACAACATGAAGTGGCTTATCATTGTAGGAACAATTGCCGTCTGTTATGGAGGAGACAGCATTTTGGAAGGTAAAATTTTCTTAATGTCATGTTTCTTCATATTTTCTGAGATCATTATCCAATCCCTTTCACTGATTAATTCTGACCAGGAAATAATCATGCATGTTAAATGAGTATCAATTAGAAAAACCTTGAGTTTCAGGGAGCCACGGTATTTTTATGTATCTGATGTTATGTCTTGTCCACTTTCATTCAATACCAGTCAACAAGAAATTCTCCGAGGGTAAGAAAGAACCTGATCTTGTCATTAGAGGTGGTAAGTTGCTCGCTCTCAACTCAGCTATTGTGGTAATGCCCAACTCAGGAGTAATACATATTAGATGTATCAATGTCTCTGCTGAGTTAACATAAAAAATATCTGGCACTGACGAAGGCGAAAGTCGAAACAAAAATAAAAAAATGGAATTAATTTCTTCCTTACCCACCACTGGGTTTCGGCTCTTGATACGAAGGACTTGGGAAGTCCTACACTAAAAAATTGTGTCATGAAGGCATATAGTTATATTACCCAAATAGCCAGCACTCACAAACAGTGTACAAAAATTAAATATGACTACAAAATACACTATTCTTTGACGCTTCAATTTTATCTTCATCAGAATACTGATTGATATTAGTAACGCATTTGGTCTAGAGTCATAAATTGATTACTCGTTTGAAACATAAAGTTGCACTGATCATTTTAGTTAACTTTTATCCCCAAGATGAATTTCTCTTTTACAGCTCCTCTATAGTTATGTTTTGACGGTCTTACTCACAGCTACCAAATACTGATAAACACAAACAGCAAACTCTTACAGATAGTGATGACACGGAGAACTGACCACTGATTGGTCCATTCACAAAAACGGTGGACGACACCTTACCGCTTCGTATCTTTTCAAAAAGGACAATTATGAAACGATTATGAAACGATTATGAAACAATTTTTTGGACGATTTCGGGAGATTTAATAATCAAAATTTTCAATTGCTGATCAAAATCGCACTGCAGAGCAAAGAATACTAATCAATATTTTTTGACAAGTCGATCCCTTGAGAGAGATTTGGATCGATTTTGTGTGAACAGCTCATCAGATGTTATAATTTTGATCGGGAAGCGCGTTGTATCATGCTTCCTACCTTTTGACAGTGCTATAAAGGTTTTAGACCAGAAAATGCTTACGACAATGTAAGGTTACTCGAACTTATTGCAGTAATGAGAAACATCATTGTTTTGCGTTCATGAACTGATTTTGAGAATTGTTACTAGGCGTATACTTCCATCGATAACAGTATGGTAATTACAGAAATGTTCCGCATACTGCGACAAGACATTAACTGTCTATTTTAAGCAATGTACTGTGTCAGATTATTTCCAATCATTTGTTATTTGTTATATCAACATGTAACATGTCTGACAATATTCTAAGATCGTCTCCAGAGCTCAGTGGGTGCTTCCTAACAGCATAAGAATTGCAAGAAACAATGTGCAACATAAGAACAGGGCATATAATCAACAATTTAGTTGTCATGGCTACTCATCTTCTTTAGATAACTATAAACTCTTTTCTCTATATATACTTTGGTGCAGATGTTTATATAAAGATCTTCATTGTTCTGTTTTTCTTGTCTTTAGATGCAAACGTATTTGAGGGTGACATGATTCTTCGACCAGAACAGAAGGTGAATATTGAGTTATCGATCAAAGGACTTCCAACTTTTGCAGCATCTACATTCGCAAGATGGCCAATCCCTGTCCCTTATGAAATTGAAAACAGTCTTAGTAAGTAATGTCTACGTCCTGAACTTTGAATGTATTGGAAGCAACAAGAACAACACTTTACTTATATCGTATTAGTCTTATATAAGTAGTTTTGAAAACACTTCGAGCAGAAGAATATCCAATGTAACACTTGCTCCGGCGTACACGCCTTTTATAAGAACTTGCAATTTTGAAAACGAAAAATTCAATTTTTAACTGTATTTTGTAAATCGGTTGTTAAATACGTTTCCTTGTTTAAGGTCATCACATATTAATTGTCCGAAAATGTGTTACTCTAATGTCTTCAATCAACCAAAACCTTTACACATGTCGAGAGACATTGTGATAACTGTTAGAAAACTTACCAAATTAAGGCATGTCTTACATGATCATCCATCACTTTCTTATCGTCAATATTGTGTTTTGAAATTGCACCGCTTAAAAAGTCTGCATTATTTTGTTGGAGGTCTGTGTAGTATTTTAACAAAAGTTACTTGTCACTAGCATACGACCCAGGGGGGAGGGGTCTCAAGGGGTAGAGTCGCTCAAAACTGGCAAAAGTTTCAAAACTGGTGGCTATTCTAGACAAGGAGACAACTTTATGCAACGTTTCAGGTATCAATAAATCAGCCCGGCAAACATTAGTATCTTAGGTAGATCTATGATGTTCTCAGTTGTTTTAATTTCATCGAAACATTTTGAAACTTAGTACTTGTAAAGAATTTTGTACAGCTAAGGACTGACACTTTATGTTTAAAACATTGTCTGCGAGTAATGTGTGATTCTCAGATCTAAAATAAATCTTATCCGGAGAAGGTATGTCAGCAATTTTTTTCCGTAAATTTTGTGCCTCCATGAGTACAAGGGCACTTAAAACGAGATTTGAAATTTCCGAGGTGTTTCCGGTTAGCAATGTTAGAGATAATCCTGCCCCTGTCTCTTGCGGCCAAGCCTTGTGTGCGCTATTTCTAGCAAACAGCTGCCCTTAAGAATGATGGCATAAAGACACATAGGACGTTCAAGTTGCATTCTGCGCCATTAATTAATTGTCTCGTTTTGATGCTGAGGTCACTATCTTGTCATTCTGATTTGTCAATCATCAAACATTACCTAGTAAACTTTGATTAGCTTACATTTCTTGGTGTGTTACCACAATAGTCAATATTGGGATCATGAAATTTACTCCCAAGAAACAATGTCTTGGTAGCTTATTGTTAGGGTAACTGCCCAGAAGGCAGTTAGGGAGCTTCGTACCTCATCCGAGGTGATGGACTTGTTCGAAGAGTTTCTAACCAATCTTGTTATTTCCACAGCAAGTGAAACTTGATAAGTCAAACAGCATTATCTTTTGACGGGTTTCATAACGTGCAATACTGCAGACGATATAAATTAAAACGTAAGGTCTTCTCTGAGTGCTATGTCACAAAGTGCGAAATTCTGTAGGGGTGTGAAATTAATGGCGAACGCTGCTTGGTTTTGTCAATGCTTACTGTAAAATAAAAAAGTATAACATATAGCCGAGACAATGAGGCAACACAAACGTTGTAGGGACAGTTATAGTTTTTATCCTAAATGTTAAATTTCTCCTTTCATTGTTTCCTTGTTTCCTTTCATTGTAGAGAACCAACCAATTGCCGTACGTGCAATAAAAGATGCCATCAAAGATATTGAAGATAACTCATGCGTCAAGTTCAGACAGAAAAATAGTGGTGATAAGGCGTACATACAATTTTTGAGCGGAGGAGGGTCAGTAAATAAAATAAAGTAACTGTAAGTTAGAATGAACCTGAACCATCATACAAAAAGTTATCTTTAACTTTTGATAGAACTAGTACTAGTATCCTATAAGCTGATCAACCTTAGAGTCTATTATCCAATGTCTATAGTCAGGTGTAATTATAACAGGAAATGTTACTTGACAGTCCTTGATGAAGAAATGAAAGTTTTAACTTTCCAAAATGACATCACGGTCATAAGTCAAGATTATTTATTTATACAAAGTGCATGTCTGTAAGGTTAAATGTAGGCAAACATAATTTAATGCTTTTCATATAGTGTCTTTTATTCCATTTCGAACTTACTAACTGAAAGGATTATGGATTTTATGAAGTCGGTCTTGTATGTCATGCGTTTTAAGTCTATGGCGATGTAATTTAACATTTGTGAACGCAAAGGAACGAAGTACTTGGTACTTGTTTGCTTGTTACTATTAAAATGTTGCCGACTTTTCGTGCAGGTGCATGACAAATGTTGGATACTTCAAGACAGTAAATTATATAATCCTGGGACCACGTTGTTGGCACAAATACATTGCAATTCATGAGATTCTTCATTCACTTGGATTTTATCACGAGCAGTCTAGGCCAGACAGGGACAGATATGTACGTGTTATCTACAACAACATTCCTCATAGTAAGTTCAGCCCTTTGCAGCTTTTAATAATTCGTATTATACCTTAATAGCACCTATTTGTACAGAAACAAATATTTACTATTCTATGCAACATTTTAAAGTCTACAGTAAAATCTAACAATTCTAACTTGAGGGCTTTCTTGAAAAGTACGCGATCCGTAATTAAACCGGTCGAAAACTTTTCGAATTAGTGTTCGTGAGACCAAAAGATATGTGCTATAGATAGGAGCTTTAGAGTCGAAAATTCACGGAAGTCTTACTCTTTAAAAAGAACGAGTTAAGCTGGAAACTTATCATTAGATTTTACATGTTGTATAATAGTTCTGAGGAATTCAGCTTGTGGTCGAATGATAACATACTTTTCGACGGTGATTCTTGCAGCCAGGGTGAAATCCATGCAACTTACGCAAGAGATATCCGGCGTATACTTGATTATTTCCTTGGCATGCTGGCGTAAAACAAAGATAAAACAATACGATGGCGTAACAGTGAAAGGGTCTGCTCTCTATATCTGGCGCAGCTTCATATTTCACTGTCCTTATATCCGACGCGACGTTTACATGGATTTCACCCATTTTTCAAAGACCGACTACGGCCCTGCTTTCTACAACTAACTGAGAAGATAACACTACGGCTGTCAGAGAGATTGACAAAAGTGACCATAAAAACCATGTGTTCTAATTTTTATTTTTCTCTGCATTGTAGATTTATGGAGGCAATTCAGAAAGTATAATTACGGGCACATTGATTCCAAAGGGAGTCCCTATGACTATTATAGTATTATGCATTACAGCAAAACTGCTTTCGGTAGTGGAAAAATAACAATTGAAACGTATGATCGGAACATGCGAGATGTGATTGGAACACAGAAAAAGCTAAGTAAACATGATATTCAACAACTGAATACCATGTACAACTGCAGAGGTAAGTCGAAATTTCTATCTCAAAACAAATGGGTAAGAAAACCTGAATAACCCTTTGCTCTCAATGTTTGTGTCAGGGTTCAGATGTTGTGTTTCCGTGTAACCAGCATGACTAAATAAATTTCTGGAGCACTGAATTTTGTGAACTGCAAATACGTGAGTAATGTTTAGCTACTATATTCTTTTTAGCATTCAGCTTTGGATGTTAGTGGCCTTCTCAGGTATAATTGCTGTATGAAGCATCTAGGCTGAGGAGGTTTGAATATACTTCGGTACTTGAAACACACTTTTGTTAAACAACCGTGTTGGAGCTTAGGGCGTTGATGTCAAGGTCAGTTGTATCATTAGGTCACCTGTTACTTCTCGCAGACGGGTTGTCTAGTTACAGACTTCATTGATTGAATGACCTTTTATTGCATGGAATGAAGCCATTTCATCCACTTGTCTGTTTGCAGGAGGGCCTAAGCCTGGAGCCTGTAAAGACGTTAATCCGACAAGCTACTGCCAGAGATATAGATCTTACTGTTCCAAGTCACCTGATTACAAAGCAGGGTGTCGCAAAACATGTGGGGCTTGTTAAACAAATTGAGGTAAGACAGGTGCAGCCGATATTGTTTACTACAAGATCTACGGGACGAATAATCGTAAATCAAACTCATTAGAAATCTATATGTAACTTTGTGATATGAGCTACTCGGTGCAATATATAACGCAAATGCATTGGTAGTAAGCAAATTGTAGGTTCAACACTAGTTGGCTTGACCGTATTGGTAAATACATTGATGTTAGTATTTATCGTACCATGCGAAAAGCACTTAAATTTGGGAATATGTTAAATTAGTCAACAGACGTGCGCGAAATGGCAAGGAATACTTGGTGCAAAACGCTTGGTATTTTTCTCCCGTAAAAGATGTTTACGTTTTTCCTACTTACGCTACCTACATTTTATTTTTGAATGTCTTCGATCTTGGCACATCAGTTTCTCACCAGCTTTTAAATCTTTTTAACAAAGTTAATGACATAGTCAAATATCTCCTCATTTTTATCTATGAACTTCCTGAAATACCAAGGTATTCCCAAGGTACAGCTGAGTAAACTGAAATCAACAGAACAAGTTGCTACCTGACGAGATCCCTTGTCATCAAGCAGACGGTATCATCCATAGACATTTTCATAAAACGGTCGGAAGTATATAATGCTGATTAAACCGGGTGTTATTTACTCCACGTGGCATACATAAGCTGCATTTAACATATGGAAGGTATTACCTTACAAATCTTGATCATACCCACCTCAGCCAGAAAAAGCTCATTAATCCTTATCGATTTATTTCTGATTTAGTACTCGTTGCTACCATCTTGATATCTGGCACAAAAGGCAGAATGAAATGTTTGCAAATTTTCTTGATAGCTTGGTATGTTAATGCTCTTTACTCTCTTTAAAATATCATGTGGTTTCCTTATGGTTTGCATCTCTACAGGTTTGGTACCTCCTGCAAGATTTTCATGGATTGTCACATACAATCTTTGAACTCATGATATCAGTGAAATAATTGAGCTAATCATTGCTTATCAAGCAACAATTTACTGCACCCTCATCCTCGTATCCGGTAATTTAATCTTGGAATGACGTAAAGCTTGTAAACATAGAATTTAGAATAAAATACTTCTCTGTTACGTAGATTTTATTGTTCCTCTCGGCTCCTTCCATGAATAGTAACACGACTTACTCATCCTGTTAAACAAGTATTGCCCTCTAATCCAGAAGTGTTGAAACATACGCCCAAGAATAGTCATTGTTGCCTTGCCTTCATTAGAAAAGCTTGAGGAGTCAAAGTTATCATTTGAACCTTTGTAAAGATATTTGCGATTGATACTAAACATAAGGATGAAATAAGCTTATGTGAATTTACAAATTGTAAGTCTGCACGGGCATTTGCAGAGAAAAATGCAGTGGGGGTAATGTTGACCCGAGATCGCCTTCTGGAGAAGGGATCATCTCCTCCCCTTTGAAAAAATTTTGCTCCCAGAGAAGAGCTTAAATACAGAATGGTGGCATTATTTCACCTAACAGAGAAACTCCGTGGAGAGTATTAAAGGAAAGATCAGACTCACTTTACAAGACCACTTACACTACAGCCAAGACACTCCGAGCGCTAAATTGTACTGAATGGACTCACATAGAAATTCATGCTCAACTTTTCGTGGTTTCAATCCTTGTTTAAAGAATAATAATCTGCTGAACTGTTAAAAAATTTTTTTCATCTTATTCATTTAAATTTTTTATCTACTTTTTTGTCGATATTTCTTTATTTTCTAAGTGGGGGCAACTGCCCCTTGTTCCCCATGCGGACATGCTTATTTGTTTATTTATATGCTAACTTCATTCCATCGCAGCGCTTCAATTGTGCTTTCATTCTGTTAACAACAAGAACTTGGTACAAAACATCTGTTTCATAGAAGAAAAAAACAAGAATTACCTGAATTTTGAAAGATAAGGCTGAATTCAGGTTAGATATTTTATGCTGACTTTTAAGAAAATTTACTTACGGAGTAAAATATGCTTTTCAAGGGGCGAATAGTATACCATGGCATTTTGCGGAAATCAAAGCAAAAAATTCGATGTGGGTTTGTGTCAGAGTTATTGCAGCAATCAGAATTACAAGATGACATGATCAAGTACAACCAGTTGAGACATTGCTGATATTATATCGTGCATTGTACCATGAAAACTGCTTAACTAAACAAAACATTTTGACGGTATATATTAGACGAAATTTAACAAACGGTTAAGAATTTAAATATAATGTTTATATGCTAGAACAAGTGTTACATTCTCTAATCGGTGTGACTTGTCAGCATTTGCTATTTACATCATTAGATATTTACATTCTAATTTCCCGGTAAACTTTTACTTATCAATTTCCATAATTCTTTGTAGTCAATGTATTATCTTCTATCTTAATCCAATCACCTCTAAAAAAACCAGAAAAATAAGTGAGTTAATTACGTCTTTGGCTGTGTAAACGTATTAGAAAAGTTAAATGCTTCATCTGTCATCTAACCATTTAAAGAGTGGATTACCATGTAAAATCCACAATAAAAAACGTAGGCCAATGCAGTCAAGTCAAATTCCTACTTTTTGTGGATCACATCCGTAATCAGGGTTGCCATATTGGCATATCATATGCCAAATGTTGCGTATTAGCATATTTTGAAGTTGTTTTGCATATAAAATTTTTGTTTGGCATATTTTGTAAAGTTGGCATATTTTTGACATATTTCTAATAAATTTACACGAATATTTTTTCTTCTTATAAGCACTCCTTTGACAAAAATCCAGCAGGAACTCTTCATGATTACACAGGATATAAAACAAAGCACGGTTTAGACCTGTCTCTCTAGATTAACAACACGCATATTACGTCAGTATACGAAATCCGTTTCATATTTGTCATTGAGTCGTGATCACCATGATACTGAAGAAACTAATGCAAAAGTTTCCTGTTATCTTGTGTCAGAGTATCTAACATTCAACTGTTATATATATGCAAATCATGTTAATAAAGCTGTCCCTTCCGTTTTGACTATGAAAACATCGTGAATGAACAAGCATTTTTAGATCTTGCATCATAGGCTCTTGCTTTCTTGACTACCCTGACTAGCAATGCTGTGGTAGAGAGAATATTCTCTTACGAAACAAACGTCAAAACAAAGCAACGTAACAGAATGAGTCTCAGGATGTTGGAGGCAATACTCCGTATTTGCACAAATTAGCATTTTGGGGAAAAATTTTGCACACAATTTGTAACAAAAGAAAGAATGGTGAAAATGTTTAATTTGGAGGTGATGTACGCTTCAACATCTAGCAATGATGAAGGCAATGATGACATAGCTGTTATTGACAATTATTGAACAATTAGTTTTCCCTTCGTTTATCATTATGCTTTATTCGTCTTCTGTGTGTACTTTAATTGTTAAAATAATATATGATTTTTGCTAGAGAAAACAAAACTTTTGGTAGCATGTCTCAAGAAACTGTGGTAACACCAAGTTTATCCTTCCTTGATCTTCTCCGCATCTATAGATTGTCTCTGTGGAGGATTTTTTGAATTTGGCATATTTTAGTCTAATTTGGCATAATTTTTTCATAAATTGGCATATTTTGAAATTTCAAATCTGGCAACACTGTCCGTAATCATACGTGTGAATGCGAGGCTAAAGTATGAATACCAACTCTGATATTCACTTGAATATGTAACCTAACCTGCCTGTTTTTGAATCGCTCTGTCCCTGCTTATGAAAGCATACAACAAGCTAGTTCATAAATCTTCGAGTTATAAGTAACTGAAAAAGGTTTATCTATCCTAGCAAAACATTTGCCAAAGTCTACTTGTAAAACACCATAGAACGACAACCCATGTATACTGCTGTTACTTTCAGATTCTGAAAAGAGCGTACCTTTCGAAGACAGTAGAATATAAATTTAAATCACAAATTCTCTGCCGTGCGAGAAAAAAATATTGTAAAGTTTTCTGAAATGTTAATATCACAATCTTGACTTTCAGGAAGTTTCAAACTTGTAAGTGAACACGCTTACGATAACACGAAAGCTTTTCTTCTGTAAAACATAAACATTTCTTTTGTTGATTACTTTTCATCTCATCAACCTTTCACAATAAATAGTTAAAGGTTACTTTCGTAATCTTTTTTTTTCATCAAAATTAGTTCCTAAGTGATACAGTCCTTGGTACAAAAGGTCAAAGAGGCAAGCAGTTTGATTCAAAGTCAAATGTATTTTTATTGTATGACAGAAAATGAAACATGATGAAAGGAAGAAATCTCGAGTAAGTGTTCGCTAAGATTGGAACAACTGTAGGGGCAGCTGGGACAAATATTAGGATTTAAAAGCGATTTACATAAAATTTGCTTATTTCACGCATTTGTAAAGTCAAAAAGCGACTTAATAAATGAGGGGGGTCAGCACCGGGTTTAGGGACTTTGGAGCAAGTTGCTTTTGTACGATGAGAAACAAGAGTGTTTTAATAAATACCTGGAAAGAGTAACAAATTTTCGTCGAGAAGAAATAATTCCAGTTTTGCCAAAAATATCAAAGCTACTCACAGAACAGTAAATCAATTGACTGCGTTAATGGGTAAGGTAGAGCCGATGGACTGATAAAATTATATATCAATTAGCAGTTCTACTTTTCATGTTGTTTCTACTTTAAGTATAAGTGAATTTTTACATCACGTATCCCAGTAAAATGGTCATACTACTATCAATTATCATTTCATCATTACAACTGCAACCGGGGTATACTAAGACCACTTACTAAAACACTCATTGGTTTTTCATGGAATGCCAGTAGTTTGTAATCGTTAGTCAATAAAAGTGGTACTCTAGTCTAGTTCTAAGAATGTATTTCTTTGTACCTCTCTGCATATGTACAGCCATTTGACTTGACTATCCATCCGACACACGCCTTTCCAACAAGGATGAGTAGGCAGTAGCAACTCTTCACCAGGCTCCAGCAGAAGTCCTGCAATCAAAAAAAGAAAGATAGTATTTGTGACATTATCACCTTTTACTGTCTGCTGAAAGTTTTGCTTTAGGAGACGGTAGAATTGTTAAAATCATAAATATCTTTTCAGACAGTATTTGCTATTTGAGCTGACTGATTATGGATGTTTTAATCGCTAATTGCAAAGTTTGCATGACTCAAAGATAAAATGGTAATCTTTGATAAGTCGATTGAGGTATTAGCAAGATGTAGAATGCTACAATCTGAAGCTGCTGCCTGTTTACAGAGAGAACAAAGCTTACTTCCTTTGCAAGTTATCAAGATCATTCAGCATCAAGTATACAGTTTGAGACACGGGCCTCAAATATGGCACTTCAACGCCGGTCTCGATCAAATTAGTTGATGGAAAAAATTGTAAAACCTATCCATCCCCACATGACTATACAACCAGTACAATCAACTCGTGTAAAGTTACAAACAACACATAAGCAAAACGATAATTAAAATGCTTCCCAATTATAACAGTTAAAATTTAGGATACTTATGACTAAAGTTGCTTAAAATTGAACGAAAATTTTATCGAATACGTCACGCTGCATTAATACCATTTAGTTCCAGTACCATAATCTGCTCATTGTTGACCAGAGAAATTGTTTGATCTTGAGTACTCATTAAATTTCTAATTAGGATTCTACCAAATAAGATTTACAAACTAAGTTTTAATTAATGTAACGCACTCTGCTTTTATCTTGAACTATACTGTAACAGATATTTGTCTGAACGACGAAAAGAATTAGATTTAAACCTAAAAATTCTTGGCAATTCGATGTGAACTCTCCCTTTGTTCTAAATGTTGGTTAATGATTTATTAAAGTTCTTAAAATAAACTATAACACTGAATTAGAACATGTAGGCCCAAAAATATGCAGATGGATCGTTCTCTTCTTCAAAAGTACTGTTAAGTTACAGATTTCATGTTTTATTAGTCATGTACTCTCCCAAGGCACTTCACTTTTGTCAATTTTTTTGTATGACAATGTTTCCTGAAAGTCACATTATGAGTATTGTAAAGATGGAAGGAATAGCTGTCTCAAATACATATAAGAAGCCTAAAAAACTCGACTAATCTTAATTGGTTCTATTTCCGGTAAAGGATGTCCGCTTGCCATTTACACAGCGAAATTAAATCAATAAAAGAAGAAATCCTACCTATAGAGTTTTAAAATATTTCTTACATCCTAATTCGTATAGATACCACACAAATGTCGAAAGACTATGGAAAAATCGACATACAAAAACGCAAAAACATACTGAGTTAAAACAGAGAGAAACTTTTATGACGGATATATAAATGTATTCACATGAAAGCCAGAAAAACTTACCGTACACGTCACAGCCTGTCGCCTGAACGAGGTCTATTGTAAGCACAACCAAGGCCAGTATCGGAATAGCACGAGAAAGAAACTTCAAGATAGTCATTTTGCTTTCCTTGTCTTCCTTTGAAAGACTGAAAAGTAAAGTGAAAACAGACGGCAAATATTGACTAAATTTTACAAATACTCTCTTACTTGACAGATCTTTGCGAGAAGTATAGGCAAATAAGGTAGTGAGGTTAATAGTATCATCTTTATAACAAACCGGCAAAATATCATATCTGCATAGTAAGATCATGTTTGAATAAAAAGGAACTTTTGATAAGCATTCACGCCATGGTACGAAATGCCATCTGTCTACAAAGATACACAAATTGAAAGAAAGAAAACCGTACTGGCAGTTATTAGTAATATCTTCAGGTAAGTGACATTAAAAGAGGAGTCAACCTTTACAAGGATAACACGTCGTGGATTAATTATTAGAGAAAGGAATTGACAAATGTGTTGGGACAACACTGACTTAATTATAACCCAAATCTGCCTATATCCATTTCCTGATTATGATTTACTTATCTTTTTTAGGATTTTCTCCTTTGTCTTTCTTATTTTCCTTTTTTGTCCTAAACGTGTCTGTTTATGGAACATAATTGCAAGTCCGAATATTTTGTAGTATGAATAGTTGAATTAAATAACACGTATCACAAAATATACAAACATGTATCACTGATGAAATTTAATGTTCAAAGAATTATTTTACAGTTTAAAAGAAGCGGTTAAAGAAAAAATGTTACACGACAAGACCTTAATTTTCCAATAATTATCTAACGGAAACCTTGATCATTTTGATAATCGAGCCTTATATTGACATTCAAACATTAAATTAGAAATGTACAGGACTTGCTACAACAGAGAGAAAGACCAACCAACGAAACTGTAGCGTTAGATTTAAGAAAACCACATGTTAAGCTAAATGTTATAATTAGCACAAAGAAAGTCTGAGGTGTTCTTCCGTTCTTGGCAAAAATTTTGCTATGACTTTTTCCTAAGACTATGCTACAACTCATCACTATTCCTTTGTTGAAAAGAGTAAAACTCAACCTGCATATATGTGTGCAATGATAGTGTTGTCGAATGAACAGAAGCGCCAATTTATGACCCGGGATAAAAGCAAAGGCGTAGAGGGGTCTGGTTTCATATCTATATACTAATGAATCCTTGATATTTGGGGATTTTTCCTTTAATTTGTAAAGTTCAACTTTGTATTTGTAACAAAACCCTTGTAGAAAATTTTTAAAATTAAAAACAAAAACAAAGTGTTAATGGAACATTGGTTTTCAAGCAGTGGGACATAGTACTGCTTTTGAATACACAAAGTTCAAGAAAATTATCATTTAATTCCAACAACAAAGCTATATTCGGAGCGCAATAATTAAATGGACAATGTTGACTACAGATTTCAGATTCTTTTTATTATTTAACACAAAACTGTTGATATTTGTGACTTTCCCTCTGCAAGTTCGAAATTATATTAGCACAGATGTCGTCGATTTATCTAACATCAATTACAAAACACAGGTTGACACTAATACTGATAACTACTTCTACCTTTCGTCGCATAGCTCTTTGTCCATCGCTTCTTCTTTCCCTTTATAAGTAATAAAAGACGCTTGAAGGGCAATTTGTCTTTTTAGTTCTGCCTAACATAGCATTTTTGGCTCCATGAAACAAAGAAATTTGCCAAGAAGCTTGCCATTTTTATTGAATCATTTTCATAGACATTTGACAGTGAACAAAAGACGTACTTCACAGTAGTTACTGCAGGTTTTCTGTTTCGTCTTTCCTCTTGTCATATTACGTTGTGAGCAAAAGTGTAACTTAAGACACGCCTTTTGAAAGTTTGGACGGGATTGTAACACATGTATGACAGCCTGGGTGAACACAACTATTACCGGAGACACAACTCCATATTCAAACAGATCGTTTTAAACCCCAAAGGGAAATGCCACTTTGTAGGAAAACAGTAGTGGTACACATAATAAAAGGCACTCCTGGATATCAGAAATTGAAAAGAGAGTTACGGGACTGAAAAGTGTCTTATGGTTACTAACTACAAACGGAGTCCATATCTTACATATTTCGAAAGAATACTTGTACAATGTGAAATGTGAACATAGAAACTACTTGTTTAACACAATTTCACCATATGAGAGCTAATCAGATTTCCTATCAATTACTGCAAAGGAGAAGTAGTAATAGCAGTAATAGCAGTAATTGTAATAGTAATATTATTATATACCCGTACTTTTGCTCTTTAAGTCAAGAATTATTGTGCAAATTAGATAAGAAAGACAACAGTCTGTTTCAACTTGTAAATAAATTCATCACAGATAAATAGGAGAAGTTCAGGACACAATATATAACTAGGTATCACTGATAAGTTGTGAAAACAGAAATATCACCATGGATAAGAGTATTCTTTGCAGATTTCTAACGTAGAAGCAATGAGCTTTGAAACAGAGATAGGCGTCGTATAAAGTAAGCCTGTTTAAAGATAACTTTGCTACCACAAACTAAATCAACAAGGGACTTACGCGTTAAGCATTAGCAATATTCAGTAGAAAGATGATTTCTCATTTCATTCGCATTCCTAACAGAGCAACATGCACGAAGACACAGTCGCACAGGTTCGACCAGGGTTCGTCAGCAACCCTGCGACTTTGTTAATTCTTGCCCTACGACTAAGGAATGCGACTCTGCTATAGGACCGCATCTTGTAAATAATCCATCCCGCACCGAGCTGCATAGCGACGACATGTCTTCGGTGGTTGCTAAAGCAAGGTCAAAATTTCATCTTGATGTTTTGGAGGCTGTTTACATTCGGGAGCGTATGCCTAGCCTGTGTCGACAGAAGGAATTTGTGATTCGCCTCCGGTTGTTTCACTAGTTTGATTTGGCGGTTATCTTATCATCTTACCTTTTTTACCTTTTTTTCTTTCATTTCTTTCTACCTTCTCTCTTTGTCTTTTCTCTCCCAATACTTAGTTCGTTGCTTTTTTTATTGGTCAATTTTCGATCGTATCTTACACTACAAATTCTGTTATGCTTTCTGTTAGGCTATTCTGACGAATCTATGTGATCAGTGTCTCACGAAAAGGGGCCATCCAAAAATTACGTAACATCCAAATTCGCCCATTTTGACCACCCTCCACCCCTTGTAACGCAGCTGAACCTTGTAGTTCCAAGAAAAGATACATTTGAAAAAAATCTCTGCTACATAACAAAAGAGCTATGACCCCCACCCCCACTAAATTTTCGTAACAGTTCGTAATAGAAATGACCATACCCTCACCCCTCAGGCGTTGCGTAATTTTTGTATGACAAAGCTTCATAGATGTCAGTTTTACTGAAGACAGTCAATATTGCTGAGGGCAAGATAAAACAGGTGAAAAACTTTAGATACTGTAGCGTCTAAATGAACTCAGATGCTACGTGCGACAGGAGATATCAGAAACAGAATTAGAGTAGCAAAAACGGCATTCAGTATGGCAAAAAGAAACCTAACAACTAAAAAAATAAAAGCTTCATTTTGCCACTTTCTGAAATGTTACATTTCGGCTACCTAGACAAGCTAGTATGACCTTGTTTGTTGTCGTGAAAAGAAATAATTCGTTTACTTTCCACGACGTTTTATCAAGGGAAATAGGCAAGTCTCAAAGTGCGTGTCTTTTACAATGCATTCTTTTGTTGTTTAGACATCTGATCCTAACAACAATGTACGTGCATGCATATAATGAATAAAATATAATTAATCAGGACACATTTAAAGCTGATTATGCGTTGTATTTTGCGAACAACTTTTGAATTTCGATAGATGTATGCTTCAATCTCTGATGCAAAAATAGCGATCGACATGCACCAAGGAAGCTTGGGGTAATGAATTGTAACGGATTGCATGGATAAAGCAGAAAGTAAGCATAAACATATCATTTTTGACAGATATTTATTGATGATTAAATAGCGTTTCCGTTGTCGTCCCGATACCACAAGAAACACACGAAAATGATGTCAAGTAAAATTGTTGTCGGAATGACACTGGATCACACGGTATTATTACATAAGGTTACATCCTTTGCAAAGTCTATTGTCCGAACACCATTTTTTGGCTCGAAATTTCTCAGGACTTCCGCAGCTCAAACAAGGTTCTTCGCTGGAACACTGAAATTGGCTCGCAGAAGTCTATCTTTCTGCTAAGTTTCGCTCGAACCTTTTCTTGTAGGCTACAAAGTTTTGAGGAACTTAAATTTTAATAGCTACTCGGTGACAAGGCGATTTGCAACATAAATTTTCCTTAGCAGAATTGATTCCAAAGTTCTTTTACAGCAAGCAGCTATATTGGAAAATGAGGAAATTGACGTCTCAGACTCATCACTTCTTTCTTGTAACTAGCTAGATAGAACGAATTATAACACAAGTGAATTGAAAAGTCCTTTCTTTGTGCATTTGACAAAGCAGAGTCTATAACGTAGCAGGGTCTTCCAATAGGACTGACTGGTTTACACGTATTAGTATTAGTTCGGGGGTTGAGGTTGGTTTTTTCGGGGGGGGGGGATATGCTAAGTAAGAGACAAACTTTTCGACAGTAGATGCATTTATTCTGAAGTATCCGAAGAAGTAGAAATGATTAAACAGTTTAAGATCCTTAACCAACAAAATCTTCTTAATTCTTCTAATTCATATCGATTTTCTGTATTCTTGTCCTCTTCATTGTCCTCTCCGCCATCAAAGCTGTAAGACAACCGCTTTTTATGAGCAAACATTTTAAAATGCGTCTTCGACGAACTTTAGTAAAAGACCTGACCATGGTGGAAACTGCTTCCATTATTTACTTGCAAACTTTATCTCGACGTTACGGAAAACGTCCGTCTCGTAGAAAATACGCTTAACGTACTATTTATGATTACAATAGCAATATATTGGCGGTGAAGTTCCTGCTTAGCATACCATGGGTTCGTCTTCACAATGACTCGAAAAACTTGACAGCATAATATATACTCGTTAAGCACTGAGCGTTAACTGAAAATAGTACTTACGTTTAACAAATAGTACTGTACTACAAGTGGACCAGCCCCATTACTACACAATTCATTATGTTTGCACACTTACGTGATCAAGAGGTAAGGAAATGGGGATGGACATCGCCTGATGAACTTTAATTTAGTGTACATAGTGATCAAAGAATATCCCGGAAAGGTTTAACGTTTCAATTTTGTCGTAATTTAAATAGTCGAAATAATACAGGTGTCGACTTCAAAGATAATTTGACCTTGCAGGAAATTTTCTATCAGCAGTCGTTAATGGAACAACCTGCACGATATTCTAATGTCTTTAATTGGCTATTTTTAGGTCACACACACATTGTCCTCCGTGTATAATGGACAGATACTAAAGCAAAAGTTTCTAAATTCTCGAAGTTAAAACAAATCGTAGTATTTATGTAGTACGTCAATAGTATATCATGCTACTTAGAAAACTTTCAAAATTATGGACACCATTACTTAACATCGTTTAGAGCAACCTTAAAGTCAAAAATGAAACTCATTTTGTCATTATTTGAAACATTCAAAGCTAAATTGACATAGAATGACAATATCATAAAAAAATCGGAATTAGACAGTTTTTGGGCTCCAGTAGCATTTAATACGAACAAAACCGTCACTCGTTTATAGCGGCTAAAGCAGCTAGTTATTTTACTATCAATCACTGGCAATATCTATTGTAATTCATTCCAGTGTGTTGCAAGGAAAAGGTCTACTGTTTGACTTGTTACGATGAGCCGCCAAAGGGGAACCGGGAACAGCCTACCGCATACGTTTTAACCTCATGCTTAACTTCTTTTCAAATCAAGGCCAGTGAAACCGTTAAGCCAGCGATATACACTTATGAACTATAATTAAATCTAATGAAAATTATGATCTTGTAATCTGAGCATTATTGTCTCCTTACCTGCTCGTGTGATCCACGTTACACTGTAGTTCGAAGTATAACACGTGCCCGCTCTGTTCTGTGCGACTCTTAGTTGTGGTCGTGTGACTTACTTTGCGTAATCTTTTAGTTAGAATAATTCCATGGGAGGGGTTGGTTCTAGCGTGTTAAATGTGTGCTTATAACAACCGGAATGAAAGTCTAATAGCAATTGATGTCTTGCTTTATTGATATTCTCATTGGATGCTTTCGACTCATCAGCATAATCCAGCACAGCAGGTGACGAGTCCAAAGCTTACTCAAAATGCACAATGAAAAGTGAAAGCTCCAAGGATACGCTTTTTCTGTTTGACGATGTTTTCGTGGATAAATTCAAATGTATTAATCACAGTTTAAATTACTAATTTAATCAGAACATCAGAAACAGCCACGGAGCTTGCCTCGAGTCACTAGAAGTACAGTGATAGCTGGCGGAAGTGTGCTTCTCATTTGGAATTTTACAAAAATCTTCAAAAAAAAATATGCTACTCGAGGAAAAATAGATAGAACAAAGGCGTCATAAAACAACGTAGGCCTAAACTTGAAAGTATTCACTGAGGCCTAACATAGACATAGATACACAACGACAAAAAGGCACACATACCCCTTCTCAGAAGGCTACACAATGACAGAAAGCAAAGGCAGATACATACCTTCTCTGATTAAGACTCACAACGGAAAACTTATCTGAATTTTAGTAACCCATTACCCTTTACTTCTTTTGACAACTATACCACAATCCTTCTATTTTTCACCTATTTTGTTTTTATGCATGTGTATATTTCCCACTACTCTAGCTACCTGCACCAAGGTGGTTATGTTTTAGGCCACATTTGTTTGTTTGTCTGTTAGCAACATAACTAAAAAGCTGTGGACAGATTTTGAGGAAATTGTCAGGATAGGTTGGAAATGGGCTAACTTAAAAATGATTAAGTTTTGGTAGTGATCTTGATCACCGTCTGGATCTACAAATAAAAGCTTTATAGTGCTGGTGAAAAATAAGCCAGCAATAAACAAGAAGAGATCCCCTTATACCACCCAAAACAGCATTCTGCACCTTCCAAGTTGTGAAATTAAATTCTATACACAACCAAACTCGTGGGCAACAGACTAGGAAATCATTGGAGGAAAACCCATTTTAAATGAATAATACTGGCTTGGCGGAGGTTTGCGCCCTCGGAGTGCTTCTAGTTCTTCCGTAAATCTATTCTTAGGTCTATTATTGGCCTTTGTCTTTTTAACTCTACAATGACATTATCTCTTCTATTTCAAGTAGGAATGCAATGAGTTACAAAAACCTCAAAGGTTATGTTAGTCAAGGCCAACTCCTGAGGTACCGGACAGACAGTCGGACCGAATCGGACAGAACGAAGAATTTCATGACCACTTAAAAACGCACCTATCAGTGTTTTGAATACTTCGAGGAGCAAATCATGTTCAGAATGGAAGCCTGTGTAATTAGAAGTTAAGACTGGTTCCTTTTGAGCCCTTGGCTCCAGAGCAAAGATTATGACGATAAGGTAGATGCTATAACGGGTCTCCAATTTCATGCGCAATGACAACCAAAGTGCTACACGCGTTCTGTACAAGCTGCGTCTTGCACTTTGCGGAACTAATGAGACGCTAAGAAGCAACATGCTAACGTCAGACACAGTCAGAGATCAACAACCAAAATGCAGTAGAGTCATGATAACAATTCTATTTTTAACGACAATCATACAATAATTTTTGGAACAAAAAAAACACGAGAGGAATGTCGTGAAAGAGTTGGACACGCCAATCACATTGTACCCAAAATTGTCATGGTTTTAGGTAATGATTAAATTAAGTATTAATCCGAACATAGTAAATATTCCAATGTCATGCCATATCTTACAAACTGATCCGCGTGTTATATATTGCTGTTCAGTTAAACACTGGTTCTCTTAGAAACCCTCTGCGGTTATGAAAAGTCCAGATTTATGTCTTGTGCTGTCCTGCCAAACACATACAAACACGTACATTCCAAATGGATCCCAACAAAACCTAGAGCACACATATACGTAGCCCCTTGGAGCATACGGAATAACCTAGAATAACTCGATGATGACAAAAACTTATCTAAACAAATACCAGCGTAATGCAATTAACATTTATTAGACTTTAAAACATAGAAATTGAAAGAAAAAATCCCTTGTTCCCTTGATTTGCAACACTAAAAAAAGGACTCTTCAAGAAATTGGTTAAAACGTCATAAGGAAGATGTTGCCTGCTTTACCAAAAAACGGTATCATATACATTTTTGAAGAAGCTAAGCTGCAACACTGAGCAAATAACATACATTGTTTGCTATAATTCTGCTTATGATAAATCAATTGCCCTATCACAATCTCTGATTCTTTACCCACATCAAAACCCCAAACGATGCTTCTAATGAGAACATGACATACTTATGGTGATAGCTACTCAAACCACTTTCAATGTATAGCAAATGAAAACAGCACAGAAAGCAATGGCAATCGTACCATAACACATGCTAATAAAGTCTCTGGTGCAACATCTATTGACAAAAATGTACCAGTAATTTGTGCTACAGATCTTGACTCAGTTGGAACCGCAAGTGCAACAATAAAGTTAAGGTATTGCATACGCAAATAAGTCATGATTACAGCTATAGCGCTAAATCATAGGTTTTTTATACCTTGATCACATGTCCTTCAACATGACACCATCAAGATGAGCCATTCAAAAAATAACACACAACAAGAAGTGTACATCTAACACAGTTCAATCAATCCAATTCAGTACATTACAAGAAAACAAAATTTTATACACAATCTTAATCGCTTCTCGACCTACGTTTAAGTTCAAGTAGTATCTGTTACAAATCATCCATATCTAGATTGAATGCAAGGTTAAACATCAAAGCAGACCTTTCACGTTCGTTAGTAGTACCCTGCAAACCACTGAACAACCAGTCATCGCAGTAGTCCAATCTATCATTAAAGGACCCATACGAATCATCATTCTCATTGGCTAAGGAAACCGAACTGGGGCCACTAAGCCCCTGCAAAACAGACTGCAGACTGGTCTGTCCTTCAGTCGAAGAAAATGGGGATGAATATGCACTGTCATAAGCATCCGGCTGAGGACCGCTTAAGTGACATTCACCTAAACCAAACCTGGACTCTGAAGATCCATCACCTGACTCACCAATACTTACTGAAGTTGGACTCCTAGTGTCCGTCATCGACATATCTTCAGCAACAGTCGACCCTGATAACGACGTCGTTTCTCTGTCTGGCTTAATCATAGAAGAAGTTTTAGAGGCACCAGTGCTCATTACCTTACCATCCTTGTTACACTCTAAGCTTACCTTTCCCTTTTGCTGACATGGATTTTGATTCTGGGTCAGCTGCTGCTTGTTTCTCGCGATATAAGGCTGGTATCTTAGAGTGTTCGTTTTACTGACAATATTTTCTTTTTTACATCCTTGCCTGGATTTCATATCTGCTACTGATGGGCTAAAACCTTTAACAATATCCATGGCTTGTACTTGAGTATTCTCTGAAGATCCATGTGCTGTTAGGAGTAATTCTTTTGATTTTGCCAGGTTAGCTGGCTTGGATGCCTTTCTGTGCCGTGGCAATCTTTCCCAGATCATCATAAAAACTTCATCTGGACAGATATCTGGTTTGTCATTATCATACCTTACAACAGGATTTTCTAGGTCATCTGCATGAAGCCATTTATTTTCTAAAACACAGGTTAAAATATAAGTAAGTATTACATATTCCACCAACATAATTTATCACTACAATAGACACCCTAGTGGAGAGGAAATGATACCCTTACGGCAAACTAAAAGCAAAAGCTACATAAGATACTACTATGTCTATTATTACGTCATAAATAAGCAAGATAAATATATATAAAAAGAATGGTGCATTTTGAGTCATACACACATATATGTACAATCTAATCACCTGAGAATAACCATATACCTCCAAAATATTGAATTTGAATTCTCTACATCAATGTGGTCAATTGTTTGCAGCTGGGATGCAACATATCAGTTCATATTGTAAATATATATCGACAAATTCTACCAAGCCTGCCCAAAATATGTAACACTGCTGAAAATTTTACCATCAGTTATGGCACACTTTGCCAAATGGGACTGTTACCCAATAAGATCAACAGACTGTGATAAAAACGCACACACTGATGACTGATTTCATACAGACCCCGCGTGTTGAAATTTTCATACATATTTCTTTTAATACTTTTTGATAAATTGTGGATTTTTGACATCTCCACAACTTTGACAATTTACTTTGCCCCAAAACATAAACAGGTAAGTATCTCTTTCCAAACATGGAAATCTAAATTTAAATCATGCTTCTCACAAGCTTGAGAACATAGAAAAGCATTTCTGGAGTTTGACCTATGCGAATTCCAGCATCACAATAGGGTAAGTTGCTTACTGGAACAATTTTCAGTTACATTACATTTATATATTATATCTTTAGCAACTGTACATACTTCACTGGCATTTCTAGGGAAAACTGAATTTGATATACAGTAAAACATTTCCACCAAATGTTTTCTGTTGTTTCACCTAACAATACTACCCACACAACCTTGGTTGACTTTAAACACAGCACTATTTTCCTTTGCACTAGATCCATAAATTTATGAATTCCAATAAAATTTTGGAGTTCAGTTAAGACAGGTTCAAAGCTTGTTTTACATGTCAGCATCACACTGGCCAGTACATACAAGATGCTCTGCGACAAAAAAGTAGAGATATGTCTGACTAACGGAAAAGTTTACAATTTAAACAGACAATTGCAACAATACATGTAGGATTCAATCTAAACAAGAGAATTTACATTCTAATTATAAAAAATGTCACTATAAAACATGTGTGAATTATGCACAATAGTAGCTTATAGGCAGCTCCATAAGGTAATTGACAGATGATTTTTTGAGGGAATTGATATATATATATACTTAACATTTTTCAACAAGGAGTGAGAGGAAGAATGGAAAAGGAAACTTTTTCAGCAGAAAATATAAACTATCCCACTTTAAGTGACAACGGTGGGATCATCATTGTATAATATCATTCAAAAATGCACACTATCACGAGATTATGTTTAACTTGCACTTCAAATTGTCAATTGTAACCTCTTAACCAAATTTTAGGACTTCAATCTTATCGTTACTTACTTTGTACACAATCTAGTGGCAGTTCAATTCAATTAACATCAAATAAAATCCATGCAGCTCTTTGTCAATAAAAAGCAGTACTAGGCAATATGAATGCCACAAACATTATTTTAAACTACAACATCAACTATATATCAATACGTATATCATTCATGGAACATTGAATTCATTTTTCAATCTTACCTTTGATATGCCGCGACCAACATACAAAATGACTACCTGTGTACTGTACAATCTGAGTCAAAATAAATCCATTTGAATTATCTCTTTTTAAACTTTCCTCCAAAACCTGTCTTGTGATTCCATCTGGAAATTGTACCATTACCACTGGTGCATAACTAGGATAAAGAAATTATGATACTGGTAGTCTAGGGTAACCACAAAAATGCTATCAAAAGAAATAAAAAAACTGTGTAAATATATCTATGAAAATATATATCTCAGACAAAACAAACACAAATGGCACTTCCATTTATATGGGATATACAGTACTATCAGTGTATTCTTAATTCCATCCATTACTTTTTACAGGTACAAGTAGAAGATTAAACTTTTTTCAACTCTATTAAGAATGCATTAACACATTTTTAAAGAGCTGATTAAACACAGAACTGAACTCCTCAGAAAAACACTTATCATAAACAGTCAAAACAAATGAATCATATGAAAGATTGTTTGTTTGATTGACTAAAAGAGTTCACCTTTCATGGAATGTCACAGGAAAATAGAGCTTTGTTGAATTGTTTGGGAAATAAAGCTCATTTTACAATGCAACTTTGACTCATTTGTAAGCCACACACAAAAATGCAATATCTTTTACTGCCTTTGAAGGTTGTAATCTGTTAACACAGACAATAATACCTAAAGTTCACAATACAACTTATCTCAGCAGCCTCACTTATGCATTCTATATATGTTACCGACCAGTTGAGCATATACAATAGCTGAATTGAAAGGAAGCTTACTAGAATCACACTTGCAACCCTCAGGCATCTAAGGGCAACATTCAAACCCATTAGCCACACATAAAGGTTTGGTGAAAGAATTTCCAAGTCACTACATTAACTCAATAAACACATTCTATATTTCAGAGTACCACATTACCAAAATAGTTGTATATATAGAAGCAATAATAGTAATAAGCACTATAGTCTGCAATATATACACACATACCTTTTAATCTCCACTTTGGATTTCTTGCGTTCATTCTTGCAAAAATTACAATTAGAGTTGTAAACCATATTTTCCGGAAACTGAAAATCTGTTCCAGGTGACGGTATTGGAATAATTATTCTTTCCAATCTAATACAAATAAAGAATTTTAATTCAGAAAAGCACTATAGGTAAATATAGAAAAAATGATTTGCACTTATCACATTATCAAAAATACTTTTGATTGATTAGCACAGGAGTGAAACTGATCAATAGATATATACTAACTGTTGCAAATGAACCACAATGTCATCAATGATAACTGAACAGACTTATAACAGGATCACCTGCTTAATTAACTTAAGCTAAGCAATCACACCAATAGAATGGCATGACTTGATATGTAAATTGACAAAATGAACAGCACATAATGATGTGGATTTAAACTGTAGTGTTCACTTTATTAAGGTAGACAGCACTCAGATAATTGGCCAACTTTCTTTCATAACTAAATATTTATGTTATCCATATATAGACTGCATGATTACAGACAAAGGCAGAGTTGGCTGATCCCAAAAGGGTTCGTAAACCATTTTCTTAAGGCAACCTTTGGAAATAATGGTATTAGGCTAATAAAGATTATACCACCAAAAGGTGTTGGACTGGACACCAAGATACCAAGATGATACATACCTGCTTTCCTGATGGGCACTGCAGCTTCCACAATCCAATAAAACATTATATGTGCAAGCAAACCCCAGCTCACTGGATTCATCCTTAAGCAGCAGTGGTAATGCAAAGACTGGGGAATCACACCCACTGCTGTCAACTAAAAGCTTGAACTTAAGAAAATTCATGGCAACCTTCCTAACTGCTAACAAACTATTTTCCACACTGTTGTAGCTGCCTGTTTCTTGAAATTTTGCTTGTATTCTTGAGTACAGGTCTATTATGTTCCATATTATGGATTTAAAATTTTGACTCTTTCTTACTGTATTACAGATGGTAGCATTTGTCACCAAAATTGTAAGAGTAACATCAAGCCAACACATTGAATTCTCATTCTTCCACAAGGGGTAAGTTAACCAGCGGGGCTTTAACTTATGACTTGAACATTCTGAAAAGCAATCTTTCTGAGTCCTACATTTGTTAACTAAACTTGTCTTGTTGACTTCTGTCGATGATCTTGGCCTCTTGCAACCGTCTTTCGACACTATTGGCTTTTTATTCTAGAACAAAAAAAACCCATTGAATTACATAAACATAATTACCAGATTATACATATATATATACATGTATATATTCTTCAAAAAATAAACATCTCATACAAAGTTTTATATATAACAAACTACACAAGCCTGAAGAAGAATTATTCAAAATGTTAAAGCAATGCTGCTGACTGGCACACGGGTGATGGAATTTATGGAATTTGAACAAGGCAAAGCGATTAACCCTCACAAAACGATTTAAGTAATTGTGTCAAACTGTTATTGTTAACACTCCACCATAGGAAGACAGAACGTGCACTATTAGAAGAATTAGCTGGTTGCCCAGCTTCAGAGACAAAATTATAGGACTTTTAAAAAAACAATAGAAAGGAAAAAAATCTGTTCAAATATACAACTTAAGACTAGTTAAAACCAGTATGTCCCTAAGTTTGACCTATTTTAAGTAATGAAAACATCAAGCAAGGAAGCAATTAACACATTTTCAAAATAGGTGAAAAGTGAACACCACTTCCTGACCTGATAAAACGGCAGTGAAGCCAATGCACTTGATGGGCTATGATACTTAAACAAATCTTACGGCTAGCAACAGTTGGACTGAACCACACCAGGTTGAACATCGTCAGAAACTCAGTGCTTAAGCTGCAACAGAAGAAAGCAGTTAAACAAATCTTACCTCCAAATCCGTTGGGCTAATTTTTCTCTTTTGTCCGACACTGTGGTTAATATCAAGTCCATTTTCTATAAATTGACTGAGGGTTGGACTATCTAGAGGGAACGCACACTGAAAAGAAAAGAGAAATACCAAGATCCACATCAAAAAAGGAAGGCGTCTTCAGCATTGGGTAAATTGATAACCAGTGCAGCAAATGCTACCTAACCCCAAGTATTTCCACCTATATGGTACGTACAAACAAACAAGACATCGATAACTATATAAAACCGGCTGGATAAATACATTTTATCGACTTAATTCTAACAAACAGGAATTCCAAAAGTAGCCATCCCGGTTTCTCACAGTCAACAAAGGGAATGTTGTCTCAAATGTATATATATATATATCAACGAAAAGCAAACGTACACACACTAACCCTAGAGACAAAACGTGCAAATAAAATACCTCTTTACTCGGGCACATCCAAATTCCACTGTTTAGTCCCATCCAGAAAAATGTAAGCAATGATGATTTCCCATTTCCTTGACAATTTGGGCACGTCCTCTTTGTCTCTTCAATCGTACACTCACGAGCATATGTGTTGCACTCGGTATTCATCCTGAGCCCTTCACCGTTGCGAATAACCTCATCTCTTGCTTCGTCGCATTCAACAATCATCATAGAAGTAAACAACAACAGTGTGGCTTGTTCTCCGAGTCAATGTTTCGGTTCTCAATCTTCGATGTATTGACTACCAAGTTTATTAAGGGCCTTGCGCCAGTTACACATGTGGCCCAACGTTCATTGAGTTTGATCAGCACATGCGCAGTACAATTAATTGTCAAAGCTGAACAGCCTGGACTTCACTAGAGCTTAGTCCACTTGAACTTTTTTAAACCACAAAAAAAAAACCAAACCCAAGAATATGGCGGGAAGGTCGAGGCAGATGAGGTCAACTCGCGAATGAGTGACATAGCCTTTGCGAATAGTGACTAGAGAGAGCGAGCGAGGTTACAAAATATTAAAAAAGCGTCCAACTTTTCTATTGGTTATTTGAACAGATACCAAACATCAATAAAAACACTTTTATGTAAGATCAGTCCCGTAGGAAACAAAATTATTTAGGAGGGGCTAAAAATGTCGAATACAATCCTTCTCTCTCCCACCTAAGTCTGCAGAGAGCATATAAACACGGCTGTTTTTCTCTCATCCCACCGAAAAATGCAACCAAGGTTTAGAACGAATTCTTGAAATTACAAAGGGGACATAAGATACTCATTTCAAAAAATTGGATATTTTGCAACAATGTAAGTGGCCCAGAGTAGGCCCCACAGGAGGGTTTCTTAAAAACTCATCCTATTGAAAAGACTGAAAAAACCCATCTCTTCCTACAAACATCGATGGCGATCTACTGACTATTGACAATAACAGAGCAAATGAAATGAATTTGACTTGCTCAGTAAAAATATGCGCTGCACCTTTTCGAGCATCATTCTCTCGAACAAAACGATTTGCCGCCATGTTAAGATCAATTTTGCTATGTACATGCTAGAACATCAGATGATTTAATCGGGTGTCAGTCACTGTTACTCACTGATAATCACGGTTGAATCCATTAAATTCCTGAAATAATAATCTAGAAGGTCAATTCCATATATGTGCAATATACTAATGTATCAATTTCTGTTCACCAATGTTTCTTCTCGTTGGGTTAGGATAGCATTTCGTGGCGTAACACAATGAGGTTTTTAAAATAGAAGAACTTAAACATTGAATGGACAATACTGAAAGGGCACACACAAAGGTACACAAAAGTTGCTACCTTTTAGAGCCTCTGTGAGAGAAACAAAGCTCGCAGGAAATATGGGAGATAAAAAAGCCAATAAAAGAAGCGAAGAACGTACTAGTAAATTTTTAGGTCAGGATAATGATTTTCCAGCTTTCTGATTGGTTCTCTAAGTCCATGGTATGAGCCATTATCGTTAAGTTTGACCAAATAAGGAAAAACTGACGATTCTTTCAGCTCGTGTTCATTCAGTAAGTTTTCGTACGTCAGCTAGATCTCTCGTTTATGACAAGTCATGTGATGTTTTCGCTGTATGTTTTATAAATGTGTTGAATGGCAATTTCCGGTTATTGGACTCTGCCTATGGCCTCGTTGATTATATATATTAGCTCATACCCGGCGCGTCCTCGAAGAATAACTGTTGAATATAAATGGCTACTCACTACGTGCTAAAAATATATGCTCAGTCTGGATTAGAAGGAATAGAGCTGATTCTTGGAAAATCACTGTGTATTGTGAGTTCCCTCTAGTTGTAAAACTGAGCTCCAGCATACTGCCAGTGTTGGTGATGTCTAATATGCTGTTCTGCTACTTCTTTAACTTAAACAATGAGAATGCTTTTCACTTTTGTGACACTAATTTTTTTTACTTGGAAAATTATTGGGGTGCTTCAGCCCCTGCTCCTCGGTTGCTACAGCACTGAAAATATAGCAACACAATATTGTTCACTTGTCCGTACTACTACAATGATAAAAAAGTCTAAGGTCTTCAAGTTTAGCTCAGTTTGAGGAGAATTAGGGGATTCTGCCACGTTATCCTAACAAAATGTGTAATTCAATAAAGATATCTTGGGTATTGAATGGCATAATAAGTTATTGGAGAGAGCTAGCAAATAATAGATTTTTCTTCAACAAAACAAAGATGCATTTCAGAAGTGCTCGCGGAGATAAATAGACTGTATAAAAGAGATAAACCATGCCTTTTTTTAAATAATTGTATGATATCTTCTATAATATCTAAAAAGTTTCGTAATGCTAAAAGACTTAAAAATACGGGATGAAAATCTCATGTGTTTAGAAGTTTGCTGGGCGGCCAAAAATCGTTGATATGCTTTAAAATATTATTAGAAATTCGGAATAACAGAACTGTGAGAAAAGTTAGCAAAGAGATTTCTTTAAACTTAGGCATCTATTGATGAGCTTGTACTTCGACGTAATTGTCAAAGATCAACTTCGATGACATTTTTTTTCAAGCCAAGTCCTTGCCGTCTAAAAGGGCATCTGCAAGAGGTGCAACAAGAAGGGACATGCAACCGAGTCTCGGTGGTTAAACCAACCATGTAAGAAGTGTGGCATGAAAGGTCATATTCAGCGAGTTTGTAGGAAGCCGGCAAAAAAAGACTCGCTCCATCAGCATTGCTTTGTGGTAGACCTGGTAGTTTGACAATACCTGAAAACATTTCTGTCTTTGATACCAATGCTTTCATTGACACCAGCTCTGAACTTACCATTATAAAGAAAGCGTTGATTGATAACAACCAATGGACTGACTTTTTGATTCTGGTCTTTGCGCTTTGGCTAATAGACAAATTCATAGTTATGGATGGATCATCCAAATCCCTTTGAAAACGGAATCCAGTGCGAGTTTGTAGTATTTGAGAATACACTATACCCAATTATTTTGAGATTATAAGCTTTAAAGGCTCTACAGATTATTCATGACTTTACTTCAATTACTTTACTTCACAACAGTTTCATTGGCTGTTGGAAAAGCATGAAACAACTCTCAAACACACAGACAAGTTTATCGAAAGCCTTATCGCTTGCCATTCTCGTTGAAGGAACATTCAGCCGAGATTTCTGAAATGCTAAAAGCTGATGCTGCTAGAAAATCTCTGGGCTATCCACACCTTTTTTGGTATCAAAAAAAACATAATACGTATAGACTAGTCAATGATTATAAAAGGTTAACTCCCATTGCTGGTCATAGACGATATTTTTGCTGGATTAGGTGGCTGGAAATATTTTACAACCATTAACTTAGCCTAGGGACATTGGCAAGCCAAATTCGAGGAAAGCGGTAAAGAAAAACTGGCATGGACACAAGCATTACTAGTATAACGTTTTGTTTTCTGTAATAACCCTGCGACATTTCAAAAAATAATGAATATTATTTTTGCTGACACGAAGGGTCAAGGTGTATTTCCGTATATTGATGATGTGATAATTGCTTCGAACGATTTTAATGAACACCTGAAAGCTGTTGAGACTGTGTTGTCACGACTGACAAGCAATGGCATGAAATTACAGAAAAAAAGTGCAAATTTGGGTTTGATGAAGTCACTTAGTTAGGTCACCAGGTGACTTGGGAAGGAATATTTATCAAAATTCACACCTCGTTTGACTACTCTGTTGCAACCGCTTAAAAGGTGAAAATGAACATTTACCTGAAATTTAACTGCTCAGAGTGCATTCGAATCCGTAAAAAGTTGCAATTCTAGGACTTGCCTGCTTCAGATATTGAAATTTGATCTTCACTTTGAGTTTGGATGTACATATATTCTTCAGATCATAGGATTGGTGCAGCACTTTTTCAAAATAGTAAACGTGTTTAGTAATTCGGAGCAAATCTACACAACAATGGATAAAGAATTTCTAGTTCTGATTATTGGATTCAAGTAATACTACACGTGGTTGTAACCTAAGTTTTGCACCATCTTCACTTATCACCTTCCTCTGGTTTGCTTGCTGAAAAACTGTAAGCCAAACATGCAACGACATGCTAGATACTTTTAGCTCTTAGGAGGAATTCAGATACGATATTCAGCATAACTTTATTTCTGCCTATCTGAGGAGGACATGTTACTGCCTAAATCTGAATGCCCCGCCTTTTACCTCAAATGTTTACCTAACTGTTGTCGACCAAGTGCCTTTTGACAAAATCATTGACAACTATCACAAAGTGGGCCACTTTTCATTTACTCGCAAAGCAATACTTGCAGGTGGCTTCTGGTTTCCCCGAGTGCGCTTGCGAGTAACTAAAGATGTCGGCTGGGGAGAGCAAACTCGAGCAAGAAAGATATGTTGAGGGAAGCAGGTATTTGATAAAAGAAAACAGGTGAATAACAACAAGTGAAGAGTATATTTTGAAAAAATCATGCATAGAAAGCAGCTAGAAGTTTAACACTATCTATAATGTCCCTTTCTGAGTTTTGTCTCTACGTGCCTCATTTCACAGGAAAGTTTTGTAAAGTGATCATGATTACAGGACGCTACACACTTTTTTATAAAGAACCTAGCTCAAGGCTAGTTCTTAAAGATCCTTACTCTTACACCTCTGTTGATCAAGTTGTAGTTCCAACAGTTCTTTAATTTGAACAATCTTTTTGTGGTACAAAACTTGAAAATCGCCTTGAAAATTTGCGACATTGCGCTAAAATTATACGAAAAAAGCTTTTAAGTATGATTTTAGTGCAATGTCGCAAATTTTCAAAGTTTTTTAATTGTTCCTTGATTCTAACTGCCCAAATATTAGATGTTTTTACTGAAAAGAACGTGTGCATTTCATTGACAGAAGGGCAATGACTATTAATACAGCAAAGCCGGAAAATGCTCAATGCAAAACTTGAGACATGCTTAGCTCACAACTTAATTGAATTTTGACTCCAAATGAATAGAAAATTGAAATGCTTCTTTAAGAGTTTTGTCTTTGGTGGTATAAGTTCTTTCAATTTTTCGGCCTTCTACGTGTAGGCTGCTTATTAAGTGGCTCCTTGTAAAAACGTTCCCTATAAAAAACGCCTGTAACAGATCTCTCTACACACCATCCCTGTCGATTGTGTGATGCCAAAGCTCTACACATCACACTTGAAGGACAAATGGAACCCCTTGCCTATACTCGAGTTTCCAAATTGGAGCCAAATATAGCCAATTTCTTGCAATCCTCGCCAGATCCTTAATTTATCCTGGCTGACTTCTATTTAATTTAACCAAATTTCGAAAATATCAATTGGTAGTTACCAAGCGGTAGCAACCAGAGCGGGGAAATTCTGGTATAAATTTGCGCTTGGAGGGGCACTGCTCCCTTGCCGCCCTGCAGCTACATGGGTGATGCCAGCAACAATCAAAAAGAAAAAAGTTTCACTTTTGCGGTGGAATTTTACATTGGGGCCATGAAATCTGGTTTCAATTTGCTAATGTTTTACATACCGCGGTTTCAATTTTAATGAAAGTGTATAGTGAAGTTCAAGGACAGTAGAAATTCGATTTCATGTCTGAAAATTTCACTGACTGAAGGTTACACTTATCGAGAGTAAACTGTAATTACATGTTTTGCGGATTCCAGTTGCCATAGAACCGTAGATTTAGCAGAGAGCCTGTTGTACATTTGTTAATTAATGTTGGAGTACATTCGGTAAAAGCTCGTATTGAATACGAGTTTACGGCACGAAGGAAAATGGAAGCAAACAACTTGTAACGAGGGAGTTGTTGTAAATATTTCTTTGTCTGTGGTTGTAACACCGCTGCTGCCCTTATTTCCTGGAAACGATGTTAAGAAGATCACTAGATTTGTTCAGTTCTACGCTTTTTACAGTGATTTTGTCGTGTATATGCAATATTACATAAGTGGTCATCGAAACTTGTCTTACAAAACAATGAATAATTATCGCTTACAAGTCGAGATCTTATAGACTTTACTTCAACCCCTATAATTTCTTATTAACATAAAAGACCTGGAGCCCATGAGTGAGATGGAAGAGCCAGTAAGATTGTGTTGGGATCATGCGTTCAACTTTCCATCGGGAATAACGTCAATAAAAGTTCAAGTTAACTTTAGAACAAATTCTGTCCTTGGAGATAAGATGAGGAAAATGTTGTGCGAAAGAAAAACCAATCTGATAAAAGTAGACATAGATCTATTTACGAGCTGGCTATTAGGATCTTATTTATGGTATCTTCTTCGTATTGATAGCTCTTCCAAACCATTTCTAACAAGGTTTTTGGCCTGGCTAACGTTGGAGCTCCTGAAGGTTTACGTGGGGTTTGGATGCAGTGAGTTCACAAGCACTAGTTTTAAACGGCTCAATTTTGGCAGGCTAATACTACTAACTACTACTACTACTACTACTGCTACTACTATTACTACTACTACTACTACTACTACTACTACTACTACTGCTGCTACTACTAAGACTACCAATACTACTTAGTACTACTTCTACTACTGCTGCTGCTGCTACTACTACTACTACTACTACTACTACTACTACTACTACTACTACTACTACTACTACT
>JANTCA010008116.1:0-12199 GCA_024741275.1 Chironex yamaguchii
GAAAAAAGCTTTTAAGTATGATTTTAGCGCAATGCCGCAAATTTTCAAGGCGATTTTCAAGTTTTGTACCACAAAAAAGATTGTTTATATCCAAGTATATGTGCTTTTTGTATATAAAAACGTAAATGCTGCTAACATATTCAAATGTATGTGCTTTTAGTATCTACAGACGTAAATGACGCTAATATATCCAAGTATATGTGCTTTTTGTATATAAAAACGTAAATTCTAGCACTCGCCTTCTGTTTCTCGAACTGACGAAACTGCACCAATGAACTGCAACGATCATACCATGTTTGCCAAACGAACTCGCTGGTGGGTACACATTACAAACACACACTCCGCCACATGAGTTTGTGCTGGTCTCTATTTTACCCAAGTCCATGACAGAGTCTGTTTTTACCCCAGACTTTGCAGTAAATGTAATTTTGGCAACTCAAAAATCCATCCTCGCTTATCCGAATTTTTGGCTTATCCGAACGGCTGGTTCCACGTTTAAGTTCGCGCTGTTCGGATAGACGAGGATGAACGGACTTGACTTATTAGTACAACAGTTCGTTCACAGAGATTTGCGTCGTTAAGCACTTCTCGGTAAAGTTGGAGGCTAAAGGCAAATTTCTTGCACTCATTTGCTATAGAAGTGCAAGTAAAATCATTATATCATAGAGTGCGTAAGGTATGTGATCACATAAAGTTTTTATGTTTTCGACAGATAGGCTAATAGAAATGTTTGATCGAATAGAAGAGAAGCAGATTGCTGTTTCAAAGGAACAGAATGACGAACAATTAGGGATAAAAAAAGCCATTCTCACTGGTTGAACTTATTTAATGCTTTGATTTCCACTATCAAAGAAAACAACACAAATTCAACTGAAGATAATCTGATCTTTTGTTTACCATTGTAATGCTCAATACATAATTCTTCCTGTATGATCATGTATGTGACGCTGTTTGTTTACTCTTCCTCGCCTTGGATGGTAAAGTGCTTGTACAAAGTTAGCGCAGATAAAATCGTTGAAACTTTCAAATTCTGCAAAGTAGCAAAATGCATATTGTTGACATTATTTTCTTGTCTTTTCTCATCTTTGATGCTGTAAGTTACAGCGTTCAGGTGAAACAAGATGACGAGTACAAAGTTCAGTCTGGGAAGCGTTCTATTCCATCGGCAATCATAAAAATTAAGAGGAAATTAGGAATACGGACAAGAAACGGCGCCATTGTTGCCCCTGGTAAGTCAATACTGCGTAGTTTGTATCGTGCACGGAAACGGGTAAAATTGCAATGTTGCTTCGTATATTAATTATTCTTGTTCTTTTGCGGGTTTAGGGAGAGTAATCGAAAATATCTCAGTTGTAAACTCGTCTTTGATACTATGGCCAGCATGGATCGGGATCTTTATCTTTTCTCCTCGTGATTCTGTTTTTATGAAAGACAGTTCCAGTCAGGAAGCAAACGTATTCCAACCAAACAGATAAAATTTTACACGAGATGGTTTAGGTCACAAAGAGATATTCCCCTTTCGACTTTCAGCGTAAACTATGACAACACGACATTTGAAGTGAACTTCGCACTCACGTAAAATTTAACCAACATGTTAGTAGGCATCAAGCATTTGTTTGCAGTAGAGTGTTAAGTCCAAAGTGACATTACAATTGTCTTATCTACATGCATCAAGGAATTAGCATGCAGTTACTAATCACAGTGAGCTGCGGCGCATGAGATCTGTACGGAAGTCATTTTATTGCGTCATTTAGCAGCTCCAACCTCGAGCTATCCATTAACGCAGGTCTCTTAATTTTGAGACTAAAAGTTTGTGTTATCAACCAACAAACTTCTATGCCAGACTCCTTTTCTTAACATAATCTTTGTGCTTTTTACGTTATTGTGCTTGTTTGATGCCTTTTTTACCACCCTCACGGACCTGTTCTTGTGTTAGTAATCTGTTTATCGGTCTCAATGCACTTCTTGTTTTGAGTGTGTTACATTTATTATTACTAATGGTTTTATCGCATGTCACTTGTAGGAAAAGCTGTTTACAAATTTTTCAGCTTAATGTTCATATCCTAAATCCCCCAAAATGATTTAAGTAGTATCGAAACTTAGAAAGAAATGCTCAGAAACGATCTTGTCCCCAAAAAGTATTATATGCTGCATTGTCATGCCCATCTCAGAGCATGATTACTACAGCCCTTTAAAATCATATTGATTTTATAAGAAGATTGATTGATTTTTCTCTCTGCCAGGTGTTAAATAAAAGTAGAAATAGAAACGTATGTCCAGATGAATTTGATTTCATAACTGTTTGTTTATCCCAAAAGGAACAAAGTGGTGTGGAGTCAAGTATACAGCTAAACATTTCAATGACTTGGGAAAATGGAGACGATTGGATATTTGTTGTCGAGCTCATGATCTTTGTCCTGGAAGCATTCCTCGAGGTCAAAAAAAGTATGGCTTGAAGAATAAGCTACCATACACGCTCAAACCATGTCATCCGTGTGATATACAGTTTAGAAATTGTTTGAAAAAAACGAATTCTCTTGTCAACTACATTGCTGGTCATTTAATCTTCGAAGTCATCAAATTGAGATGCTACTTTACTAAGAAAGTAAAATGCGGGAAAAGAGCTACGAGAACAAAGTCACTATCATTTAAGGTGTCATTTAAAAAGTGGACAAAGCTTATCCGGAGATTTTTGAGGAAAAAGATAGGATAGACTCAAGCCTACTGAAATGAAACGTAATTTGGACATGGGATTTCTGTTATGGTCAGTACAGGACTCCTACGGACCAGTAATTGTGCTAACTAGTTAGTTGGACTTCTTGTTTTTGAAAGCTTTTCTGTCGTACATATCATGAAAATTGCTCTTAAAAGCAAAATATACACAAAAAACATCTTTTTTCCTCTCATCTAACTTTACAAAGAGTGAAATATCAGAAAGCGAAAGAGGGAGTTTCATATCCTGAATGCGAATTTTCCCTCCCAATCAGTAAACACTCGCAATCAAATTAACCTTAGAGGCATATCACAGAGAATAGTGCAATGACTATCCAAAGTGTTATTTTAGATCAGTCAGTACCCCCGTCCTACTTTCCAGTAACCAATCACAACCTAGTATTTGTTTTTCTAACATCACATTGTTCCAAGCACATGCAATTCCTTTGCCCTTCTCCGAAAGCAGGACAGAAGGAGATTTTTTTAAAGAAGGAGGTTGACTGGAAACATTCTTGTCCCTCAGAAAGACCTCAATGGTACACTCCACAATGGTCATCAAAAAAGATATTTGTTATCTTAAGAGTCCAAAAGAAAAGACATACTCTTTCTGTAGTAAAAGCTCTGGTATTTTAAGTTAATGTAGTCAAATTTTTAAGAAGTGCGTAGAAAGAAGACCTTGCCTTGTTAATTGCTGGAAAATGTTTGCCAATATACAGTGTAGCAAATTCTAGATTTTGTAGTAAATGCTGACCATTTGACACTGCAGTCACCAGTTTCGCTACTTCTTTTCTGCTTCAATTTTAGAAGAATGCTAGATGAGAAAACTTTTCCAAATATTTTTTTGCTGAGTGTCAATTTTTTGAAAGCTATTTCCTGCTGCTATATATGTATCATTTTGTCTTGTAAACTTGTAACTACAACACATGCAATCGTTTTTAATAACGTCAGACTTTTCAGTCAACATGTGTCATTCGACACAACCTACTAACAATATGACCATGTCTGCAGCACACATAGCAGCGAGAACTTGGCAAATGTTGTAATTATGAACTATGAGCTGGTTCAGTGTTCAACAGCAGTCTTCACGTTATTCTAAGCTTCAGAGTTTAAACACCCAATGCCTCTGCTAGCTTTGTAGTTCTTCTGAATACTTTATTCCAGGAATTATTGCTAGTGCATGCAGACAGGAGCTTTATCACGAGTCGTATGTTTCTTATGAGCTACGTTTCGAGAGACACTTCTCCCATCATCAAGCTCTACATTGCCAGTACATTGTGCAGTTCGGGTACCAATGACAACCAGTGGCACCTGCACAAGAAGAGGGCAAGGGAGCAAACTTGTGAAAATGACACCAAAAACTCGCCAAACGTGTCTGTATTTTTCATAATTCACCTACTGGTATATTCTACTTCGTGTTATGCAACATATTAAACAGTATGCTCCAAAGGTTTCTTTGTGACAATTCAAGATAAGAGAATTCAAAAATCGCCTTGAAAATTTGCAACATTGCGCTAAAATCATGCTTAAAAGCTTTTTTCGTCAGACACTTCTCAGAGTATGAAACGTCAGAAAGGAAAGCATATGTATATGGCAACCTATTTATACGAAATATGTAGCAAAACTAGCCAATCATAAACAAGAAAGGAAACAAAGAAAGAGAAAATAAAGAAGCCAAGGAAATTTTTAGCGGGGCAGTATAATGTTTCTCTGTTAAAAATCTAAAGAAAGCAAACAGCATTTCTCAAAATTCAATTTGCTTGATCTAAATGTCTATAACACATTTGCAAGAAACCATTTTCCTGTGACATTGACCTACCATTTTTTTGACCAGCAAAAGTTGGCTCAAAGTTGCTCGTGTGTACCTACATCAAGCCTTTCTAGAAGATATTTTTTGAACTTTTTTGATATTTTTGGGAAGTATTTGTGGTGCTTCTGATGGGGAGAAATAGGGTTAGGCAAACAGCATTGATATATTAAAACGAGCTGTTTCAACATTTCTCAAAGAATTATGTTAACGATTGTTTTAAAGTTTTTTGATTGAAAGGAAATAGGTCCCATAGCATTGCTACTCATGTGGCATTGAAATATTTCCAGCTCAGTTGACATTGCACTTGAAATTAATGAATTAATACGCTCTTGCGGACCCACAAAGGCCACTAGTTTTATTACAAGCCATAATGGGATAGAATTTTGCAATTTAAGTTACTGTTCTCGTATATAGTGCATCAAAACAAAAGGGAAATAGGCAAGTCAAAACATTTTCCTCTTCTGATTCACGCACTTAAATATATTTTTCAAAAAAAGTTCGTCTTTTCTCATTTGCTTGACAAAACTCTCGTACAACTTGCATAGACATCATGGCACTGCTGGTAAGTTATTTCTTTGCACAGTACACATAAATTTAGATTTGGCTGATGAGCTGCAGTGTTGCTGTGGACCTTCGTTGGGCTAGGATTATGTCTTATTGATTCAATGTTTGCTATCAGCGATGCAGTTATGGGTTCAATTTCCAAAGTCGCCTGTTCTGCAGGTTATTGTTAAAGATGTATGTTTAAGTTGTCTGCAGTTAGGTCTCTTTCATTCATGCAGGAAAAGTCCGAATTAGGTATAGAAATTTCACTTTTCTTCTACAAATTGTCGTCTGGACGTCATACCTTTTAAATTTTGAAAAATGCTTCTATGAGACCAGTACTATTTTCTCATTCTTTATGGTCTAATCAAGTGTGACAGACTTTCTGTCAAATTTCTTTGCAACAAACGGGGAAAGTTGAACAACACTAGTTGATTTTCACTGAGGAAAAAACTTTGGAATAAGTGTAATTTCTCAGAGAAAGGCCTTCTACCCATGCCCATTAAGCCAAAATTATGCTAAGCAAAAAAATTAAAACGAGTTCATTTTTTGTCACATGTAGCTGGAGAAATCTTTCTTTGGCCAATTAGGACGCATTTGATGACACCATACCACATTCCTGGAGCTGCAGTGTTTCCTGCAGCCTAACACCTTGGTGAACTACATACAAGTGTTATCATAAACCATAATTCTAGTTTTGCCTATCTAGACTAGAAAATGTGTCCACTCAGATCAGAGATCTGTGTCTTAGAATATAATAAGTTGGCCAAACCAGTGGGCCCAGGCTTTCAGTGCTATATACTAGTTACGACCCTGCTGGCACTAGGTGAAGCATTTCTTGCATCAAAGGCTGGCTCACTCAAACGTTAAGATTAAAATGCAAGGAACATATTTATTGCTGTGTGACACGTATTGCACAAGAAAGGAAAGAAGCACTTCTGCAATAACACACATTTTTGAGGACTATCTTATGTTTTCGGGATGAGACAGGGTATTATTTCGATTATAGTTTCTGCACTTTATATCTACCTTTTGACATGCCTACCAGTAAACAGTTTTCGTGGCAAACTCTGTCAAAACAAGTTTCACTCTTGATTATTTGTTTATTTCTACGTCCACGCTTGATCTTGCTATGTCTTTTGCTATCTGGATGACATCTGGATGACCGTAAACTGACAATCATTGGAACGGAGAACATCCTTCAGGTTCTTTTCTTCTTTCCTTAGCAGGATTTCATATTTTGTTTCCTGTCCTTCCCAAAAGAGTAGTGAGGACACTATTGTGATCTATGGCTGGTTGATTTTATGTGGTTTTGGGGCACTGGTCTATGTGGGCTGGTTTTCTGTAAATATTAAGTGACATGCTGCAATGGAACAGCTGCATAATTTCATTGAACACATCATCAAACTGCTATTTGACTGCCTCTTCATTAATGCACCAAGGCAGGGTAATAGTCCTTCTGCCTCCTTCTTGGTGAATTTGACTATTGTCTATTGTCTAATTGTTATGTCTGTTGTCTAATTGGGATGTCTATTGCTGATAATCTTTGAACTTGATTTGACGCCAACAGTTTTGTTTTTTACAATGAATGGTCAAAGTGAGAAAACTCGATTTAATGTAACTCTTAGATGGAAGGACGAACTAGCTGCGCCAATTATACGAAAACTTTCGTCCTTAAACTTTTTAGGGCATTTTTAGGAAATTTTGTGGCAAAGGATGGTCTGTGGCATTATCACATGTTTTGGCATTCAATTTATCTTTGTAAGCACAAGATGCCTACCCTCTAGACTGAATTGATACTTGGCGTACACTGGTTGGAACATGTAGTTTAATTCTGACACCAAATCTTTGAGAAGAATCTTTGAGCTTCATATCAGCACAAAACTTCAAATACTACTAAGAATTGTTTTGTTGTAAGTACGCAATCCTTGTAAATCGATGGCAAGATCTTACTAGTCGTGAGATGAATTCTTGGATTGACATCAAAGAGACATTTCACTACAGCTTTTTTATTCTTTGGTTCTATGCGGATTTAAATATTTCCTGGCCAAGGGAGTTTTCAGTTGACAGGACCTTTTAGAAATCCATTCTTTTCCGGAAAAGTCCTAGAAACACCATCCTCCGGATACACGATTGTAAGGTGAATCCTGTTCAACTGAACTTAAATTTTGACAAATGAACTGTATTTTGACTGTATGTACAAGTGCTCTGCTGAGATTGATTTTCCTCTCTATTTTGTTGACAAAGACTCTGTAGGCAGAAAGGGTTCGTTTTTCCACTCGGACTCTTTCAATAATGTTTTGTTTCTTCATTTTCTCATTCTTTGATCCCTTTCTTGTCTAGGATTGGCTAGTTTGCTAGTCTACTGTGTGTATATGAAATCATTCAAACTATTCTAATTTGAATACACATAATGTAACACAAAAGTTACACAGTAATAATATACGGTAAGCAACAATCAGTTGCTGCCGGACGTTTCAAGATTTTAAGTGTCTTTCCATAAATAATAAGGTCTAAAAGATCAGAGAAAATTAAGTAATGAAAATATATACAGAAAGACAGCACCAACAACAGTTGTAAGAAAGATCGCGAACTGTTTCATTATCGTTTGTTCCTTTTCAAATCAAAGCTATTAGGTTCCAGCTACGTTTAACAAAATATTCATGAGTCTTTTTTCTTCCTTTAAACAATCATTCTGTTAACAGTTTGTCCACTAACCTGAACGTATCTATTCCAATTATAAGTGTGTACCCTCCTTACCCTCATTGCGCATGGGGATAAAGTTTCAGCAACCTGAGGCAAAAACGTCTGCATTGAGTTCAACTCTTCAAGTTCTCGGTGCCAAGTTGAGAATTTCCCAATCTGACATAGGCTTGCTGGAAGGGGCTGATCCTTCCGAAAATACCCCTTTGAGCTCCCCTTCCACGTCACCCCTGTTTTGTAACGAGATAACTTGAGGATAGGAAAAACGTACGAGACCAGTTCAAGGCGTTGTATATTTACGATCAATAGAGTGACATACGTTACTTACGTATAGTGCATTATGTAATACTTGTTCTGCATGTAATTGACAGGTAGGGAAGATCCCTCACCAAACCAGTTCCAGTGTAGTAAAGTCGAAAGGTACATCAGTAAGCTGTCCTATTTATACTTTGTTTTGGTTAAACATATTGTTCATCAACATTTAATTCGCTTTTGTGTCATTAACTGTGTACACGATAATTCAACGCGACCGCCAACCACGAAATATAGTCTTTACGACTTTCTTCAAATACTTGCGATACATTTGTAACCATTTTTTTGCGGACACAGAAAATCGCAATGATTTGATCTTCGTCACTCGAACTTTTCCGTTCTGCAACGCAGTTTCAAAACATCTGAGCTTGAATAGGTGAAATACCATCCATCCAACTATATGCTTGATCACATCATCTCCTCTCTTAAAACAAGCAAGTAAGGGCTTATCACATGAATTGCAAGATAATAAGGTGTGACCTAAATTATTGGTATAGCCATATCTTGTCTCGCCACGCTTGATTTCGTCCGGACACAGGTCGTGTTCTCTACAACACTTATCTACTTCTTTAAGCTTGCCCAGATCATGGTAGCTTTTTGCAGTTTGGCCAACCCCACACCACTTGGTACCTGCAAAAATACAGCAAATGGTGGTCTAAAGCATGTTTGTTCCTTTATATAACTTGACAAGTTATGAGTACTACAAATTTTACAACAAATTAATCTGTGACATTTTACTCGTCAGCCCTAATAAAAAATTAAAAAATGGCTACACAACACGATTGTGGTAAATCAATGAGAAAGAATTGTTTTAAAATATAGTCTCATGTACCAATTATGCTCAAACAATTCCCAATATCAGAAGAAAACAATCAAGATAAGCCAATTTCTTTTGGTTTAAATTTCCGAGCATTGCTTGTTCAAAGTGTTATCATTTCTAGGTATACAAGCTAGCAATGACGAAAAGGTGAAATCTTTAAGCTACAACCTAAGCTACCTTTTGGAGAAGAAAATGATCTATCCAATAAATGAACTGATCTTATTTATTGATAATCAAATATTAAGTCAGCAGTGCATACAAACCACGATTCCGTACGATCAAGTTGAAAAGTTATCAAGGAGAAATTAGGAACTAGGAGATAATAGTCTTTATCAAAAGTATTACCAGAAAAGACTCCAGTGCGTCACAAAGTTGGTACCATAAACACGTTACTAAACCCTTAGTCCTTACAAGGGACACTTGGTAGGCCAAAGAAGGTAATTTTTCAGAGACACCAAATCTGCTATGTGAAATAAAAAGATGCAGAGACGCGACACAATTTTAGCACGAACAAAAATATAAGCTTGTAAACAGGAATTATGCAGATGCTCAAACGAGTCATCAGAAGCATGGAATAAGATAATTAGGTAATACGTAATATGTCAAAGTCATGTTTGGTAGTCTTATAACGCATATAGAATAAAAACGAACTAAATTCACTACCTGGCTAAAAACATTACTGCAATGCATTTAATAACTCCAAAAATGACATAAATCGTCTAATCACTCCCTATCAGAGGCAGAAGAATTTGTTTCAGGTTTAGGGCACAGAATTAGCTATATCATACATAGTCATAAGTAACTATATCAAGGGAGATTTTATTCATGCAATTTGTTATGAGCAAAGAATTCTGTTCCTTCTGTAGGGAACTTTGGATGCCTCATACAAATGCAAAAACATAGAAGTGCAGATGAATATCAAAGTTAAATATAAAAGCAGAGAAAATAATGAAAGCAGTCTTGCGATCTGCATGTGTTAAGGAAGTCTACATTACTAATTAGGTTAACATTAACGGCAATTATTCTTTTAGCATGTTTTAGATCATTAGATCTAAATAAAAGCAGCTGTTGAGGGGTGCATGTCGTTCACTTGACGGTTGACGTATGACATTCAAATTAGTTCGTTAACCAGGTTACAATTCCGTCCCATAAATAAATATATTAATATACTGTAAAATTTATTGATTGTTCTAGTGAAAAGTCAAATACACACCTGGTAACATAAAAAGTTTGTCGTCCAATTTTATTCCAAGCTTTGCCATTAATTTTCTAATCACAAACGGTAAAGTAGCTTTTTCGTCATCCAGGATTTCCTCTAAGTCATTCAATTTTTCCCCAGCTTGATAACTACTTGTAACAGCAGCCAATAGAAAGCACAGCGTGATTATCATAAATTTACGCGTGATCTGCCTGGAGGCCACCATCTTTATTTGCTTACATATAGGAACGAAAACACGAGTGATAAAACTTACAGTGGCATGAATCGGAAAGGACCAAGATGTGTCACAGAATTTGTAGCACCACAATATCTTGACCCTCGTTTTATCAATTTTTAGGTAAACTCGTGATTTGTCAACATGTTTTGTCTTTTGACAACAAAAATCAACCAAATGTTTAGTAGGTTAGGGCTCTAAAAAACGCATACAAAGGAGTTGTTAAATATTATGTCTTGATCTCTGATGATTGGCATGCTTCGTTCACGCTACGAACAATTACTTCTTGCAATGAATTTCAAAGTAGATTGCATGATACAAGCAAAATGCTAATTTCTTTGTAACACAGGCTCAACATGTATATAGTAGTGTGTGAAGAGTCTGGAAGATTGAGGATATCGAGTGATATTTTGAAACTGTACAACATCTTTAATGCCTTCTCTCGAGTCAAAAGCGTCAAGCTGCAAATCACTACAATATGAAAACAATGCATAATTGTAAGCACAATAATAATGAAATGCTTAAAGCTTTAATGAAAGTTCCTTGCTGAGCATTTAAAAAATCAAGTGTGAAGATTTCGATCTAACTCAAATATTGATGACTGTTCAAAATATTTGTGCAGCTGATCCTGTGATTGCAACTTCTTTCTCTCATTGAAAAAAGCCGATAGTTATCTGGCAGAAATAAATCGCTTATTCAAAACTACACCCTGTTATCAAATAGAAATCAAAATTCACTTTTGTTTTAGTTTAGGTTCCTAATTACATTGAAGTAACCTAGAAAAATCTACTACTAATTTATTTAACTCAGGTAAGTTTAAAAGGGACGTGGAACGTCTCCTGTCCAATGGTTATATTGCTTCGTATAACAAGCCAGGGCATCCAATAAAATCATAAAGAAGATATTTAAAGTCTTTTTAAAAACACCTCTGCCACCAACAAAAACCTGTGTTTATTCATCGACAACCTAAGATGGTCCATAAGCCATGCTTAACAGTAGTAGAAAAAAAGAGGGCTTTACATCCGGTGTGGTCCTTAATTTTCGTGTTTGAAAGCTATGCCGAGTTCCCTAAAAAGGTCTGTTCACAACCAAATGGTGGTCTACATTTGTACATGTATCACAGGAAGACGTTGAAATAACTATTACGAATATGGAAGTGACCCTCGTAGTATCGTCAAGGACAAAAAAGAAGTTTATACTTAAATTAGCAATACTATGGTGTCATTGGAATCCTCTGATCAGAAGATCATTTCCTATGTCTCTCACTCAATTAAATGATGGAACTACAATTATGCCACTCTTAGACATCAATTCAGGGAAAAGGGCATATATGTAGCTTCTAGAGGTTAAAAGGCTTTTTGACTGTGCTTGATTTGAGCCGTAATGTTACATCAAATTTCTTTTAGGTCTTCTATTGTAAACGTATCTTCGGCGAGTTGATCTCTCTTGGGAAAAACCGAGTTACCATGGCGTCTATAGGTACAGCTTATTTAAATTCCAGCTAATGCTATTGACCTAGAAGACGTTAGCACTCTTCGGGTCCTCTAGATCTTATTGCTTTCCTCTTTCCTTTTATTTCCTAATTCCAATTAAATAAAAGCAACTTTTCGTGGATCCACTTCTTTGCAATGTTTCAAGGGAAACATTTTCTGGCAGCTTTAATGCGTATGAAGTCCTCTTCGCGTCAATGCATTAGTAACTTACATCTCAAACATTGTCACTGTTAGAAATTTAATAGTAAAGATTGACATTCTGCTGTTTTCTCTGCATTAAGTCGTTGAAAACACAGGTCACCTATATTTTGAGCTTGCAATGTCTTGCCGATGTCATAAAATTATTATATTATTCAGCCTTACTTGTGTCAGGATC
>JANTCA010008116.1:12299-23938 GCA_024741275.1 Chironex yamaguchii
AAGGTCCACGACCAAAGGTTGTCACTGCCACAAGTGTTAGTGGTAAAGATTGACATTCTGCTGTTTTCTCTGCATTAGGTAGTTGAAAACACAGGTCACCTATAATTTCAGTCTGCGAAACCTACCTGGTTTCAATTTCATCTAGTATACATTGTACTGTTTTTGCTTGTCGAACTTGTCACAAAAAGATGGATTTATTACTCGTTTCCATCTCTAGTTTGTTTAAAAAATAAGCATTAAGATTCCGTTTGACTTCCTCTGCTGAATGAAGAACAATTTTGAGTACATTGTATGGTAAACATTTGAGCTGAGTGGGGTAGCATGTTTGGAAAAGTCTGAAGATTTTGCTTTCATTTCTGTAACAAGAGGAGACAATATTAGCTCAAGTATGATCTCTAACGGCAATTGCTGTTGTAATTACATGTAAAAGAAAGAATAGGCAATGTAGGAAATGACAAGGATAATTTACAAAGAAGGGAAGTATTGAAGCATTGATTCACATGATTGATTCACAAGATAAATATTATTATACACATTTGCGATCATCATATATGCACAAATTTATGATTGTTTCAATAGTTTGTGTCTAGCCCATTACGACCAAAATTGAGATTTTTTTCTCTCACTCTCAACATTTTTTAGTTCGCCCAGCAATTATTGTTAATATTTTTTCCGGAAACGTATTTACAACAACATATCGCGCTTTTGTCTTAATTCCTTAGACATTTATGAATTGTATGCATAGTGAGCGTTAGAGTACTGATGAATGATGTAATAGAAAGTGTTGTGAGGATATTAGTGAATCAGGCCACTAAGACACTGGTTTTTAGCATTTCTTCATTGAAAGGGCTAAAGAGGTGTCTTTCTTTGTCAATAATGATTAAGCTTACTTGTACGTGAAGTGCATGCAGAGTAAAAAGAAAAACTTGATCTCATTACCATTGTAAATGACTTTTTAACCCTAAATAAAAGCAGAAAGCTAGCTGTCAGTAAGGTATACTTCACATGTACTCAGAAAAATCTTTGGAATTGTTCTTTTATCATTTTTTTTGAGAGGAAACTATCAAAACACTAGCCTCCAATATTTCAATCACTCCGCCACTCAAGAAGAGCCCCAAATCCACTTTACTATTTTTTTGGATGTCTGAAGATCAAGGCTTCAAGGCTGAAGCAAGCAAGAGTATTTGGAAGCTGCTGGCAGTGAGATTCAGGCAGAGTGTTCTGGTCACTAATCTACTGACAAGTTGTTTGTCAGAACTGACTTTATGATATCATGCTTCTATGATTGCGTCACTATCGAAGACTATAGCTCCTTTTTGGTTGAAGATAGACAATAAATTATGAGAACTACTTTGCTATTTGATGATATTTAAGTTCCTGGAAAATCAAGGTAGTTATAGCGTAATTAGATAATTAAATTAGGAAACAAAACAACTATACATATCACAAACTATAATGATTTCAGGCAAACGTCTGGGTATTTTATAAACCCGTGATAGCCAACCACTACCAGACAATAGCGAGATAACATAAGTGATGGCGATTATTAGATCACACCATGCTGACAAATATTCTTGCAATATAGCAGAAGAAAAGAGTGATACCCAGTACCTTCAAGAGAGAAAGGGATAGCTTGGGCAAATTCCCAAAGTGTAGGCCTTGACAAGGGCCCTCGAAAAACTGCTAATGCTAGACAATTTTAATCAAGACGCTGGTTTGACACTCATTTATAAAATCTTTTGAGGACTTGTTCGGCGTTTAATTCTATTGTTTATCAACCTTGTACCTTTAACTTGATATTTGTTGTTGATTTTGCTTATGTTTATCTAGCGTAATTTGAGTAGCTGCAAAAATTTGAGCTTGATTTCGTCTGGTTCTTAAAATTTTGAAATCCACAAGGGATCGTTTTGTTTATAGCTCGAGGGAGCGAGCTTGCTCTCAACGGTTTTGGTGATATCTTGTGCTTCAACGCGCTCACATTCAGGACCATTCCATTATGCTTTAATCCAGGCAAGTAAGGAATCTTGGCATGCTCATCAAAGACTTTTTAAGTTGAAAAGAAGAGATGAAAAAGATGTGTTAGTAGTAGACATGATCTAAAGAAAATTCTCTCTTCAATACATCAGTACAAAACTTCATTTATTTTTTCTTATCCGTCGGGATTAGTTGGCGCCTTTAAGTAAATAGTCAATGAAGAGTCTTTGGATAAATTAATATTTAATGCGAAGAAAATGTTCATACCAATGTATTGTGACAGCAAAAGAAAATTGATGTTGAACATTCTGATTGAAGTTTTTGTAGCAACAGTCATTGAAAATGTATGGCAGGTTTGACTCTGATCCGAGATACAAGGTTTATGTTGCCACTTTTCTTCTTCCCTCCTTCTACAATTTGAATGCGATGAAACACCATTTTGCGTTACCCTGAGAGACGGTATTTTGTTGCAACATTTGTGTCAATAGGACAATATTCGGTGTACTTCCAAGAGAAAGCAGTTTTCAAAGTATATTGACTAACTCATCTTTCGCTGCTCTAATTACTGTGTTTTAGGGTTCCGGCACTTAAAAATGTTTGTAATAACAGAGTTAATTAACAGAACAGCCACTGCCACCAGTGAAATATCTTTCCAATGGGCATTAAATTTAGCGACAATTAAGTATACCTATCTGTAGGTTACTTAGAAGAACAGATGACTGCGAAGTACGAAGGGAAAATGTTCGTTCTTTTGAAAAAATTATCAACAACGTCGTAGGAGCCACAACCCTGCAATGCAACTTGAACACTCCCAGAGTACGAAGACAGCTTCCATTCAGCTATTAAGCACACGTGATCTATCTTTGAAAATGTTCTCGCATTCCGTGACATTACACTGATATTAGCTTATAGAGACATCATTACATTCATCTACCACATACCAACTGACGCACACAACACCTTCCCACTATGACTCTTCTGGTCCGCAAAACATCGATTGCTTTTCAATAGTAAGTGCATCACATCTTTTGTCATGACTTTGACTTTCGTAGCGGAGCAGATAACGACATTTACCGCTTCTCTCAAACGATAGGCTATCCTCTAAGTTAACGTACTTGCACAACATCTAGTGCGCTTACCCTTACACGGACAGATGCTATGTGCTTTAGAATTATGGACAACACACAAGATCAGAATCCCACTAGTCATGGCATCATACCTTTTGCAAGCAACCTACAAATGTGACAAAGCACTACTGGATTCACATTGTCAATAGTGCCATCCACGAATACTACCAGCACGTCAAAAGCCTGGCATACGCTCTTGCCGTAAAAATCGATGAAGAACCTACATGACGACATCTATCAAACGTCCCAAAGGTACGTCCTATATTTATATTGCTAGATATGACGTCTTATGCGTAGGTAAATTACGCACCCATTTTCCGAGCGCTTTTGTGAACATATAGAAGGCATACATCATCATCAACGCAATCTTAAAGGATTCCATTTCGGTCAGAGCAATCACGATATTACTAGCGATTTCAAATGCACAGACGTCGACACTGAGAAACGACCAGAAAGATGACTTATGCAATAACTCAGAACTCTTCTCCCTCACGGTCTTGACTTTGATTATTTTGACATTGCTATCCACGTGTTTTTCATCTTGCTAATTTCACTTTTGGAGAAAAGAGGCGGTAAAAATTCTTTCCTACGGGTAATACCATGTAGATAGCAAATCGTCGGATGGATAATTGTCTTGTCCAAAAGGGCGGTAAAGGTTTTTCTTCTCATAATCTAGCAACCAATGAGTAAGAACGTATTGAAGTCTAAGGGTATGAAATTAAGATTAAAATGATGCATCGTGTACATGAGGCCGAGAGAGAAAGATTTACCAGGTCTGAGTTGGCGAATTAATCTAGCGAATAGCGGCAAATACGTAGGCGATAGAAGAACAGCGTAAAGACATAAGGCATGAGTTTCCTTACGCAACTTTTAAGAAATTTGTTCCTTTTTCCGCCAGAAAAATTCCATTTAATGTGAATTGGATATATAAACCGAGAAGAAATTTTAGTGAAAGTATAATAAAAGTTTTAGCTTCGACTAATTCTTGTCAATCGAATAACAACAAAAATAATGGTATGATGTGTTTTCCAGCAATGGGTCATTTTATCCAAAACAGTACCGATAGAATTAATATAACCTTTTGACAGCTTTAGTACAAAATATTGAATAGATATGGCCTGATTTGCGAGCATTTATCAGAGGTTCAAAATGTTTGTCTTTTACAATTGTTACAAAGCGTATGACAATAATAGTTGAAAGTTTTTTGTCATTTCAGGGGATGGTGTTTGTTGTGAGTCAATAACTTGTCATGGCGGTAGCGAAAATTATCTTGAACACTCCTCGTTTTTCGATTTATAAAAAGATATATTGCCGTCTGTTTAAGGGTCTACTTGTATCTCAAAAGGCTCATGTCAAGCTTCTCCTGAAAGAAACTTGCTCGTGTAAATTGTGCGATTGTTCTTCTTGCTAATGAGTTTCTATGGTTACTGGATGCAATGTTAAACGGAAGATTACAAGTTTAAACATACAAAGCCTGTCAATGTTTTATGACCATGGCCTTTCTAACCTTTAAACTTGAGCTCAGTAAGAAGGAACGGAGTCTTGATCATTTCTAAGCTCATCAAGTACATCAGAAAATATGCTTTCTAAGATATGACTCAATTATGTAGACATTCCTCTTACATGGAGTGTATCATGACGGTCCACGAAGCTCTACTTAATTCTGTCCTTTAAAATAGCCTTTGGAGCAAGACATGCTGACTACACCGATATTATCCCAAGTAAACGAAAAGGTACAGTTTTGTTTGTTAATATATTTTGATTATATTTAAGGTACAAAGTCTTCATTAATTTTTTAGTTAAGCACCTTTTTATTGTTGCTACATTTTCAGCGCATTGTGCTCTTTCGCTAAAGAGAGTATAAGTATTGGACCTCGGTCCTCCGTCACGACACGGTGACTTTCATATGATAAAAAACCTGCATAGATCATCCTGTGCCTTCTCCTTGCTATGCTGTCTAGTTTGTACGAACTTAAAACATCCACGTGGTGTGCAGAGCAAAAGAAAACATAAAAATGATGCTAAATTTCTTCTCAATCTCTTCAGTGTGAAATGCCTGACATCTTAATCTGTCCATATCAACGCATTTCAGTAGCGTAGTATAAGCTAAATGCCTTACACACAGCAAAATGACCCCAACTAATCGACAGATACTAAGAATATTAGTGCCATTAAACGAGTTCTACAGTGTACATACACTCGTATTAACACGTTTAAAAAAGTCATTCAATAAATATTTGTGCTTTCCCTGCTTCCCTTCTATCATGTGACTTCAATTTAACCTAGTCTTGTGACTACGATTTATAATCGGAGTCGAATTTCTTTCGTACTTAATTTCTCTTGAGCGTGCTTCCTTTGAACGTCGTAATTTTTTCTTCTTAGACAATTTGGCTCTCGAACAAAGTGTTTCTTATATCCGTGCCTAAGGTTTAGATACCCATGATGCCCTAATTCATAAACTCCATTTTCACTTCTCAAAATTTAAGAGAAAATACTTGTCAGCAATAACAACAAACATACGTATGATAATTGACTAGCATAAAAGGAAGATAGTTGACGGCGAACAAAGATATACAGACATTGTATCATTCTTAGAATGAAATAATTTTCATTACTTTTATCAAAGAGCTAGTTTTAGGCTACCTTTATTTTTCTTTAAAACAAATTTGAGCTCAAGTAAGATGCAGTTGGAATCTGGAAGTCCAGATGCTTTAATTAAGCTCCATGAATGTAGTTTGGTACACAAGTACAATCTATGAAGTCTTGGTGCTAAAGTACCTTTTCCATTGCTTTGGATACACTTTCGTAACATGGTAAACTCATAGAAAGAGTATAAGAAGGAAAACGTAAACCCAGGACATTAAAAAAAATTTCAGTTTCATTTTATATACGAATAGCACCTTAAACAATGTATTATCATAGTCAGCAAGGCTTAAGTCTGTTTTTACGGTACCATTTAAAACTCTTTGTACCCCTCATCTCGTGTGTTCCTATGGACCGTTAAAAATATATCATAAATATGCATAAATTTTCCTCATCGTAGTACATTGTCTGATTTGATTATAGTCGCTATTTACTCTTTGATCTTCCTTATCGGCTGAGGGCACAACAGATACTTAGCATGGCTCCTCCCACAGTACTTCATTCCAGTTTTCGACTGCAAGGGAATGTCACAGGCGAGCCCTTAATTACTTCCCAATCCAACAGATTACGTTGTATGCTATTTAAAGTTCAATTTTGGACAGGGAAGCGGTGGACACACAAATTATGCAATACTAGACGTTATTTGAGTTACGCTGTAAACAGCAAATCTTTGAAATAGGCTGAAAATCAGTCAACAAGAGTCTAATTGGAGATTCCTTTGTGCGCAGGCTGGATGTAAAGTACAGGCTTTCAGTATTTGATCAAATAATAAGGATTGCTATTCAAGCCAATGAAAGCGCAAATCACAGGATAACCGTATCCCTTGTTCCTCTTGAATTAAGCCAAAGAAGGTTAAAACAGCATTTTATCGTTGGCATGTTTTCTTCCTAAGAAGACATTGGCACTTTTATTGTCCAATGATTTTGTGTAATTGCTGTTTCCAGATCTAAAATCTAATTCTTGATTAATTTTGATAAATTTTCAAAAGTCAGTATTTCAGAAAATTGTATTCCATAAAATATTCCTTCTTGTAAATTTTAGAGAAAGTAAGAGTGTAGGATAACTTGAATGAAAACCAAGCAGTACCTATCTAATAACACGTCAGCATTAAATAGACAGTCACCAGACAAGTTAGAAATAGGAAATCCTAGTCGTTAAGTTTAAGATCATATTTTAGATTAACACCATTTATCTATCCCGAAGAAGGGAAGGTGTCGAGTATTGCAGGAATGATTCCTGATAGCACCTTCTTGTTGTTGAGTGTTTGGAATCGAGAACACATAGCACGCTAATTTATTTTAGAAAATCAATCTATTGAGTCAACGCAATGTGAAAAATTTCTCAATATTGATGGTCAATATTAATTTCTCAAGAGTAGAGTTTATTTACTGTTTGAAAGCTTAAGTGCTAAATTTTGTATGAAGTTTCTTTTGAAATGTGTGTAGGCATAAATCCAAGAAATAGCCCTCCACTTTGGATTAGCCCACATTCACATCAAACTAAAAAACAAATGAGATAAGCCCTCTGATGTATTCTGGATGCCGTACAGAAAGGCTCAACGACGAGAAGCAAACGGACAAGGGACATGTGAGGCAACACTCAGTTAAAGAAGTCACTGGACACAGTTGACCTTAAATACGAATATACATTCACTGACTATGGACAAGAAGGGTGTGATATATATAGTGTTAGAGGGGAAACCGCATTGTCCAAACTACGTGGTCGGAAATACATGGTCGGGTTTATATTGTTCCATAGAGTCTGTTGACATGTCTATGTTGGACATAACAACTTCCCCTTCATATAGTAATGGTTCCACTAAACATAAAAGTCTAATACAATAAAAAACTCTGATCTACATGTAGTAATTTTTCTGCCAACTGGGGAGCCGCTGGTCCCTAGTAGGGAAGTCAGCTGCCTGGTTGACGCTTGTGTTAAGTTCATTCATAGGTGCACGAGTTGCATCATTGTAGGTTGTGGTCACCTCGGTACACTCGTCTTCACCCTTGCAACTGGTTTCTGTTAAGAGTGGGGGTGCTGGGCAACCCACCAACCGTGAAATTTTGAATTGTCGAACCGGTTTGACCACCTGGAGACTTCTCGGTCGATATAGTTAATTTTCGTCTGCGAAAATGTCGTACTGTTGTCCATAGTGGATAAGGACCACAGGTTACTCGTCATCTTTCTACCTTACATTAGTTCCGAAGGACTCTTTCTGATAGCACCATGCGGTAGACCATTAGGAACTAGAAGGATCAGATTCAAAGTAATGGAGAGGAAAGGCATTAACAAGCTGAGAGTTAAAGAACATTCAATGCTTCGTGGCACTCTTGAGACTACACAAAAGACACCCCCTTCTTTAGCAAGACATATAGGCAGGCCTTCCAGCAAAATTATTGACATGTCCTCTATAAAACTGAAATGAGCCAAGAAAGGATTTGGCCACGGTTACATCCATAAGGGGGACCAAATCAGCAATAGCTTGAACGTGACTAGGCTCTGAGGTGACTCTGTTAGAGCCTTATCATGTGAGCCCGGTTGACCGCGCTGCCCCGGTTTGCCGAGATCTCACTTTGATTGATAAACTCTTATAAAACGGAAATCGCTATCACATGAGAATCAGGCTGGCCCGGCTAACCGAGAATTCACTTTTGTCAAGCGGGATCCAAGTTAAAGGGGCTGAACTTTTTCTATGTGATAGCTCCAGCCCGGCAAAGTGGGCTGAAAATAATAGAAGTGCGCATGCGCTTTTCCTCACAGTGAAACCGGGCTGGAAAACTTAATATGATAGCGAGATGATTATAGCCCGGTCGACCGGGCCAGCCCAGTCCACTGGGCTCATATGATAAGGCGCTAAGGGCTCAGTGTTTTTCCCAGCCAGGTGACTTCTGGAAGTGCAAAATGTCAATGATACTTTTCTAGATTCAATGAGATGTCTGCCTTGAGAAAAATACCAAGGACTTGTTAAAAATGGGAAGTATGGGCCTCTTGGGTGTCAAAAAGATGAGACAGTCGTCCAAATAGACAGCATCAAAGGGAAGATGACCCAACAGTCGATCCATAAGATCCTGAAACGAGGATGGACTAGACCAAAACCCATACAGTATGCAACACAACTGAAACAAGCCCCAATGGGTGGCAGAAGCAGTCTATGGACGTGACTCAGGTAGAAGTTTAAGTTGCTGTCATGCATGTCTAGGCATGTATATCATGTGGCATTTTGATCTTTGCCACATTGCTCGTGGCTCAGGAAGTGGGTGTTGACAAGGAATAATAGCCTTGTTGATGATGTGGCTATCAGCACTTAGACGAATAGCGCCAGGCTTCCAAAGTTTGACAAAAACAGAGGAACCCAAGGCCTTCCATTAATCATTTCAATTAGTCCTTAAAAAGCAAGAGGATCAAGCCGCTGCATCAACCTCAGGGACGATAGCCAAAGGCAGTCTTCTTGCACTTTGCATGACCAGTGTAGCATCAGGTTCAATTTTAATTTCATGGTGAAAGCCTTGCACACAGCCCAAAGCATTGAAAAGTTCCTTATAAGCACACGGAATCGATAGAAATAAGTCTGTATCATTGGAAGAGATATTTAAGAGCTTGTCCTTGCAAAAATGAATAAACTAAGCTTCTGGCTCCATCAATGAGTAACGACTTTTTACAACGAAAGGGAATGAGAAACTAAAAATTTATGAAGCCCAATTTCAAGTTCTACAACACCTAAAATCGAAACTTTGCTTATATTAAACCCGACAAAATTCGGCGTTTTTTTATGGGAAGATAAGATGAGCCTTATAGTTCCTGCACCAAGAAGAAGTAATGATGTAAGTTCACTACCTACAGACGAATTATTCAAGGTTTTGGATGGAAGATGTTCCTAGACTCCACTGCAAATACTTCGTCTGTGATAGATGACTACTGTGAGATCTTGCATTCCAGACGTCGGAGAAATTCTGTGAGCAACAAAGGATGATTTCCGAGAGAAGGTCGGACGGGCAGTTTTGAAGAAATATCGCTTGTACTAAAATGTTCTCGGAAAATGTACTTCTCTTTAAAAATTCCGACATTTTGTCTAGTAGTGTGTTCCCGAAACATCGCAAATCTCCATTTTTGAGCTTTGGTTCCGGAATGTTTAGTCGTTCTACCATGGGGTCTACTTTCAAATGCCTTCGTGTAAGGCACTCTTTTATGGCCATGAAGTTATCCTGGTCTGCTCTGGACAGTGTTTCCAAGACGTACATCAGTACGTCAGGTGCACATTTGCCAATTGGGCTTCATCTGTTCGTTACTTTCAGTAAGATCTCAAACTGGCGAATGTACAGACAAAGTATCTCCGTCCTGGAATTAAAGGTCTCTGGCCTCTTACATACTGTCATCATTGCCATTCCTCTGTATTACAGCTCTCTCGTTGACTGTTTTCTGGTGCACAGTTTGTTGTATCCTGAATGCCGCACAGAAAGGCGCAACGATGCACGACAAACGGACAAGGCAACACTCCATATAAAGAAGTCAGTGGACTTAATTGATCTTAAACATGAACACACATTTACGGACTATATATTGTGCAAAAGGGAAGTCACATTGTCCAAACTACGTGGTCGGAACTCCATGGTTGGGGATTGTATTGTTGCGTAGTGTCTGTTCACACTTAGTGCCTGTCCTGTGTAGGACAAAACAAACTTTTTTATGATTGAACGTAAATCAGGTACAAATAATTCGTTAAATAACGCTAACTTATTTCCTCTTGAATGAGAAAAGGTCAAATAAGAAATTCAAATAACTTAAATGCTACCCAAGCAACAGGAGAGGGATAGTCGCTCCCTTGCATGCCCTCTAGCATCTCATGGTCAGGATTACTTTACCACCATAGCCAAGCCATTCATGTCCTACGCATTCTCTCTAAAGTAATAGGAATTTTATCAATGGGTAACCCACTTGATTTGATAACTCCTTTACACCCACCTGTAAGAATCACCTGTCCTCGCTTTAATATACCGAAGCCTAGACTCAACAGCTCACATGGGAGTCGCAAACAACAAAAATATTCATTAGGATGACCTGATTGTTATACCCATATGCACAACAAAACTACAGCATTAAATAAAACAGCTACAGGAAATTGTACTCGATTTGATTCTAAAAAACGAAATGTGGCAAACAAATCCTAATAAAAGTACACTCTTACTTAATAATATATAAGGAAAGATCAAAGCAATAATTATTGTGGGAAAAGGGCAAATATACTAAAAATACATAAAATTCAATTACCTCTTGAGTCTTCTCTGCTTGAAGGCTAAATAACTATATCTATTTCAACTGATTCTACTGTTTTGGCAAAAACAAGTGACAAGGAAAGAGTTATCCACCTACACTTTTTCTGGTATCTTGGAGCATTAACAAAATGTCCTCGAGACATCAAGGTTTTCATTTAATAACACCTTGAAAGTTTGCGACACTGCGCTAAACACATACTTAAAACCTTCCTCTGACCTTTTGGAGTATGAATCGTCAGAAAAGAGAGCATAGAAACGTGTCAAGACTTTTTTAAGAAACATGGATCCAAACTAGACAATCATAAAGAAGAAAGGAAAAGACAAAGGGTAAATGAAGAAACAAAGCATTATTGGAAGATCCCAAGCGAAGGAAAACGTCTGGTATCTTCAAAGTATGAATCGTCTGAAAGGAAATATAGATAAATGACAACCTTTTAATGAGAAACATGTATTGAAACTAGACAATCATAAACAAGACAAAAAAAGATAAAGAGAAAATGAAAAAAAAAACATTATTGGAAGATCCCAAGCGACGAAAAACGTCTGACATCTTCAAAGTATGAATCGTCTGAAAGGAAATATAGATAAATGACAACCTTTTAATGAGAAACATGTATTGAAACTA
>JANTCA010008127.1:7837-26856 GCA_024741275.1 Chironex yamaguchii
GTCGTCATTCTCCCTGTATCATCTCCCTAGTCATCCTCAGCTTCGTCGTCATTCTCCCTGTATCATCTCCCTAGTCACCCTCTGCTTCGTCGTCATTCTCCCTGTATCATCTCCCTAGTCATCCTCAGCTTCGTCGTCATTCTCCTTGTGTCATCTCCCTACTCATCCTTAGCTTCCTCGGAATTCTCCCTGGATCATCTCCCTAGTCGCCCTCTGCTTCGTCGTCATTCTCCCTGTATCATCTCCTTAGTCATCCTCAGCTTCGTCGTCATTCTCCCTGGATCATCTCCCTAGTCATCCTTTGCTTCGTCGTCATTCTCCTCCTGTCATTTCCTTAGTCATCTGCTTTTTTTCATCTCCTTCTTTGTAATTGTTCCCTACTCAGTCAACGTGGTTATTATCATTTACTTCCACTTTACGGCTTCGCTTATTAATTCTGTTATAGTAAATCCATGTTCATGTAATGTTTGTTATGAGAGTAGCATTTAAAGTGTTAGCATTTAGATTTTGATAGTTAAAGTGCATTATCATCTGTTTGTTATATGCCTTTTTTGCTATTATTGTGCCCAGTGTTCAGTATGGTGCTGTCAGGTATGCGGTAACAGATTTGCAGAGAAGAATGATCTCTTCAGGTGAGCAAAAACAAGCTGGTATCTTTGCAATTGCCAAACTAGTGACATTGCCTTTGTCACTCCTTGATGTGACAAACCCTGTTATATTTTGACCCTTGCTTGAATCCTGAAGTGCTATATAATAGCCTCACTGCATATTCGTGCAGGATATTTGCAGTAAAAATTAATCAAAAACAAAACGATCATAACAATACTACCTAAGACTGTGCCAATATATCTCTAGCCTTATCAAGTGTGCAATTGATGCATAGTTATACACAGCATAAGTTATACATCACATTTTAAAACAGCATACTTATCACCAAGTTCAGTTGATTCCAATGCCTAAACTAGCGAATCTACAAGGAAATGACATCATTGAGACTAAGCCACGTTTTCTTTTTTGGTAGAAAGTTTCTTTCCCATGGTGACCGGGATTCAAACTCGTAACCTGTCTTCCTTGCTTATCGTCTCATTCACTCGACCACAGTAACTTCAGGTTACGTCTATGAATCTCACACAGTATTAGTCGTGTATACAACAGGGAGAACTTTGCAGAGTTAATTATTATTCTGCAAGAGACCCAGAAAATGATAACCGCCACAGGCTCACAACCGAGGAATGACTTATCCATACCTAAGCACTTTACCTACACGGACATAACGTAGTCTTTCACTTCCATCGCCAACCATGTCCAGATTGGTCTCTTCCTTTTCTCAGTTATGCCATTTCTTCCATCCATATGGATATTACCCCATGCTTTCCTTCTTTCTTGTCTTTCCTTACATCTATTCTAAACTTTGTTATTGTCCTGTTTCTCTATTCTGGTTTCTCTATTGTTCCTCTCCATGATGACTTGGCCCCAGTCTTTCTTACGTATAGATGGTCTATGTACTGCCTATATTTTATTCTTCGCATTCCTCGTAGGTCAAAAAAACCATCGCTTTCTTCTTCGAAAGTTACAAATTTTGTATTTCATTCGTCATATACCAGCCCCATGACATTACTTTTTGTGAATGGCGAAGAAAACGAGGTTAAAAGATATTAAATTTGCCCCACCTTGAAACGTATCAGGGTCCAGTTTTGTCCAAATAGCAAAACAGCATCCCTTTTATAGTTGTTGTTTATCATTAATTACAATCTTGTTAAACGTACTGTGCCGTCTGAGTTCTGCATGTGCTCAAATATGTACCTCCCTATTTTTGCAGTATGGCCGTCGGTGGTCCAATGGGTGCATATGTCAATCCAGGAGGTTACGTCCACGAAACGGTAACATTCCACAAGACGGTGGGCTTAAGATTGCGTGGACGACCATCATCAGAGCATAGTTGGTTTCCAGGGTAGGTTAATAGTGTTACAATTCCAACAAAGATATGGTTGATGTACTCAGTCATTAGCCTTAATATTATGTACCTGCAGGTTTTACACAGTAAAATGCAGTGATTAATTAGTCCTTGCTGTTGTTTGTACTGATGTAACATGCAGCTGTCGATAACCAAAGGGTATATGCTAGTCATCTTTGGTCGTGGCTTAGGATTTTTATTTTTAAGTAAATATTAAGGCTGGGATTTTTTTTAACCTGTTCCTATTTCAAGGGTTATTGTAGTAGGCTATCGTTCAGTCCGGGCTCCTTTGAGTCAGAGATCCTTGACAAACCAAAGAAATGACAAATCAAGGCATTGTAAGTGTTTACATACATGAATATCAATTTTCGTAAAACTCGTCCTAAACCCTGCCAAATGACAAATTGTCTAAAGCAGCATAGTTCCCAGCCTGTCAAGATCGTGTTTCACTAGATTTTAGGGCAAGTGTGAGGACTAGGATGCTACTCCATTTGAGATTAAATGTAATGGGTGTGGGGTTAAAATTTCCTCTTACGAAAAAGTAAACGGCACGTTATCTGATTTCACTGTAAAAATGAAACGGAATTTCCTGTCATACGTAGAAAATCATGGGATGCAAAGAATATTTTTCAAAATTAGTTAAATTAGTGATTTAATTTAGCTGTTGCTTTTAGGCTGTCGATTGGGGCACAGGGTCGTAACCAGCATTTGAGGAGTGGGGTGGTCTAGTTTGTATTCGTATTGCATGCGCTTGTGGGTTGTGGAAATCTGGGTAACGCTATAGAAATGGCAGCAATTAAGTAAAAAAGTGTTATATATGGCGTTGAATATGGTTAAAACCCAGAAAACGTTGACATCATTACAAAGGAAATAAGGAAAAACCTCAAATTGGGTTTTCGCAGAATTAAACTTGGAGAGTTCCTAATCATCATGACGAAACAAAAAGATCCATAGTAACTCTATGATTTGTGACTAACGCAAAATGACAAGCCCCTTAAATGAATCATGCACGGAAAAATTAAAGCAGATTAAAATGATAATAGATAAGCAGCTTAACCAGGAGAACAAAAATCTCTTTGTGTACTCTGCGTGGGCGGATTTGTCCCGTACTGTAACCAGCCTTTAGTACATTCAAAAAGAGTGCAGAACTGAAAATGCCATTGAGGTTTATAGGAGTGTATATTACGTACATGAGTACTTCGTCAATCGATTATTCACGGGGGAGTGGGAAATCGGAACCGCCAATAGCACTTGAAATTTGTTTGTGTTCTGTTGTATTCAAAAATTGCAATCCAAGGCATAGAAGGCATAGGCCCTGCTGAAATTAATGTGCAACTTTAAGAAATGAGCTCCTAGCTAAAAATATAATATAACTCACTGTTTTCTTTTACTTACAGATATGCATGGACAATCGCAGAATGTGGACAGTGTGGCCTACACATTGGTTGGCGTTTCAGTGCTGTCAAACGAGGTCTGACACCAAGTAAATTCTGGGGTCTGTCAAGAGCATCGCTTGCCCCGACGATCACGTCAGTACGAGATGATACCAGCTGATGAGCAACCAAAGGAGAGATGAAACGAATGACAGAATGGACACTTTTTGCAGCTGATGAACAACCAAAGGAGAGATGAAACGAATGACAGAATGGACACTTTTTGCAGCTGATGAGCAACCAAAGGAGAGATGAAACGAATGACAGAATGGACACTTTTTGCAGCTGATGAGCAACCAAAGGAGAGATGAAACGAATGACAGAATGGACACTTTTTGCAGCTGTCATGGGATATTGGGTTCTTATGAGGTCAAAAACATATCATCAGCTTATGTAATTAAGTGTTCCCAATAGGACGGGGAAACAGTGACAATGTTGACATAGCAAATATTTGGGTGACACTCTTATGTAATGTGCTTTAATTATTACGTCACATACTCTCGTTGCGCTAATTAGCACTTTAGCAGTATTTAAGCAATGGATGATTGCCAAATCTAATTGTAAGAATTTGAGTGCTAAAATTGGAATTGTGTAGAACGATATGTAATCGCAACGCTGATGACTAATTTGCCAAAAATGAAACCCTTCAAGTTAGAGGGAAGCACTCTCTCGTGCTAATAAGATGAAATAAAAAAGTTTTTGTGCACAACTCTTTTTTAACATTTGGTCGCTTCAAAGTCATGGGTCTTACTAAATCTTGGAAAAGTTGTCTGGTTTCAAAAATTGACCATGTTGAAACGTTGGTCTCCTAAGCAAATGTAATAGTTATCATTTTTGTTAAAATGAAATGAATTTGCGTGACCTGTTTATCAACCATGTATTACACAACTAAAACAAAGCTGTGTTTCCCGGAATATTTTGCTTCTTCGGGTTAAATTTTTGGCAATTGAATTAGAAACAAATGGCACAAATGCGGGCTTTCCCATTGACCATGGAAGTTTCTTGAACACAATTTCCGCTTTGCGTTGGTAGTATGCACTTTTCCGTTGACTTAGTAACTTTAAATAGATCAACACTGGTCATCACACGAAGCTGGTGCCTTATCCAGTCTTAATGGTATGGGCATTTCACACGCACTTAGACAAAGTTGTAAATATTCATTTGTATCTGTGTCTTTCCATCCGAGTATTGTTTATGAAACATAATAGGCTAAGTAACAATACTTTATTTTGAGTGTTTGCACACGGTTGTAGACTATTGATGAGTCATCGTTTGTTTATACGTCCATAAAATCCAGTGCGACCCATCTTTTTTGGCCCCGAAGGCCAGGGGTGCATTCTGTGTAAAACTCACGCCGGAGGTACGGCAATAGCTCCTCAAGTGTACGCCAACGTTCACGATAAGGTCAGTTAAAAAACAGTGAAGACCAAAATGAGGCGCGTGCCAAGATTTTTGTATTTCATTACGCCAGTACACCAAGGAGTGTAATTTAGGCTAAATCGATGCCGACGCGCCGAAAGGAAAGCTACATCCACGCCGAAGATCTTCTGGGTGCATGAAATTCACCGTGGCCAGTTAGGGAGATTGGATTGTAATGTCCAATCACCAGTTAGAGAGATTGGATTGCAATGTATGCTCTTGTTTTCAAGACTTGTCATAATGACTTACTGCCAATTCGGGAGCAAGGCAGTGAAAAATTGAACAATAGTAACAGTATCTTACTCTTGATATTTTACGTACCTTTAACGATTAAATGCCGTTGCCTAACATACAGAATCATTGAGTTCACATCATCATTTACTGCCGATTTTGGGTCTACAATGTGTCCCATCGGACAAATCTTGGACAAGCCCCACTTTGACCACAACATACTTCTTGACAGTTCCAAAAACTAAATCGCATGTCAACAAAACGCATATAAAACTCCAATCATATTGATTGCCAAGTACCGAGGTTGTTTTGAAAATGCCAGCATGTTTTGGAATCCAGTGATTTGTTTAATCAAGGTGTAAGCGAGCTGTTGTAAGTGGAATGCTCGTTACTTGCAGCGGATGACTTGCAAGAGATAATCATTTGCAGAAACAGAGAAAGACAGGCGTTTTAATCAACCAACTTGTATACCAAACAGGTAATTGACACAACTTTGTATTACTGGAGTGCCTTCGGATATAAACACATCCCTTACCCCACCCCACCCCCAATTTTCCGAATCTACTAGCATAACATATTTTAATGCGCAAGCTCTAAGTAATTTCAAAATGAAATAAACATGCGTACCTCAAATAGCAATTCGACTGTCATTGGCTTGGATCCTGAGGACAAAATAGATTTTAAATAGTTTTGGTTAATCTGTACAACAAGAACCGAATTTGCAACAGCTAGGAGTATAACTAACATAAAAGTGTGTACTAATTGGATAACTTGTTGGTTTGATTTTAGGTAAAACTGCAGAGATTCTGATGGGAATGTGACCTATTGTAAACAGAGAAGTAAAGTTATGATAATGGCTACCGGGGCGTCGAACCCGGGCCTCGCGACTGTAAATATGACGCCTTTCCTACTGTGCTAACAGCTTAATAGCAAAGGTCGACAGACTGTGAGTCATTCAACGCCCATCGTCTACCCCTGTTGTTGGTTGTCTGTTTATTGTTGGTATACGCTGTACAACCCGCATGTGTTTTGTGCCTACAAGGCATCCATCTATCACCGTTTGCACTAACTCCATATAAAAGTCGGCAGAGTGATCTTATGTTAAGAACGGAAGTAAAGTGATAATTATGACCAACGGGGCCTCGAACCCGTGACTCACGACTGCAAATCTGCCTTGTAATTAAATGTTTACCATTGAAAAACGCTTCGACATTATGAGGCTTTGTTTCGAATAGTAACCCACACGGAACCGCATGCAAGGTACTGAAAGCAGAGACAAATGGCTGAAAAGTTATAAGCGCGTGTAAAAATGGTTAGGGTTATTTCTACAACAAGAATGGTATCAAAAGTCCTTTGCTTATACAAGCTTGAACATTACTTTCAAAAGCAGGACCATACCGAATACATATTGAAACGCCTTTTGCGATTACCACTTCAAAATTATGTCGTCAAAAACAGGATAACATCCAGAAGACGCTTAGTATTGTTGAAAGATAGTCTTCTTGATATATTCAAACGAACCTCACAGAAGACAGATACTGTAATCTTGCAAAACAAATTCTGTACAAACTAAAGTTATCATCAAGAAAATTACGACACGAGAATAGCGAATTCGCCCATTCGAAGCATCGAATTCGAATTTCGGACAAACAATTTAGTAGGATTTCATTAATTTTAGTAACAAGGAGTATCATTGGACAATTTAATTCAATTTTAAGTTTAAGAATGTGCCCCTTGTTGACAAAGAACACTTACTACACTGTTATTGAACTAAGGCATTGAAAAATGGTATTATAATTTAATATCGCTATCCTTTTAAAAAGTCTTGCTATGAAAACGAATATGTAGGCAACAATCCATAAACAAGAGCTTTTTGTAACTGGAATTTTTCTCTTTAGAGCTTCAATCACCACCAAACCTGGTTCAAATCTGTCGAACGTGATTCGTACTTTCAATTTTCCTATCCTTATCGCTTTCCTTGCTCTCAGATTAATCTATGGTTTCTTTCTCTGATTCAGTATTTAGTCACCAATCAAGGAACCTTGATGTCATCATGACAAATTCGTATTATTGTAGATAAGGTGTGTTATTCGGGAATCCGATTACGTGAGAGCATCTCCATTGTAGACTGAACGGACTTTTGCCTTAACTCACCAAAGCTCAATGCAAAGCCAAAAACACCCATTTGGTTATGTGGAAAGATGTGTTTGTAGACTTGGTATGTATTAGTCGACAAGAGTCCTAGAGTGATGATCACACAGATAAGAACTTTTCCTTGTTACGTGACAGAGAAATTTATTAAGCGTTCTTTGGTGAGTTTTTATCAAGAGGCCACTTGTACATGTACGTTTTGCCTCAGAGCTGGCTTTCTAACTTCTGCTAATACTTCACCTTTACTAGAGTTTCCTCGGGATTTTCAAAAGAAATTTTGGTGAAAGGTAATACGGACATGTGTGGCTGCCCTTGATTGATGGTCTACACCGCCTTCGGCAAGCCTAATTGAGGTGTTTTTAAAAATAGTCCTTTCGTGATTCATTTAGCTTGAAGATCTGTTGCTGTCAAGGTTACCGGGAAATGGGAAAAATACTGCGGGAGGGACTTAAAATATCCTACAAATATTTAGAATGGAGACCAAATTACATGCTTGTGTGAGTGGTGCGTGATGAACTCAATGCAAAATTAACGATGAGGATTTAAATGACACTCTTTCCAGATTTGAAGTCGTTCCGAGGATGGCGACCGACAGAGATATGTCTTTCTGTTTCTGTTTGTGTGTTTGCCCGCGTGGGGTCTTACTATCAAAGTGGGTTTGAGTTTTCAGTGACTTTTCACTTTTGATTAAATCTTCACTTTTCACCATAGTAAACGTGCACTTAATTTTGTCCAATGACAGGCAACTTCTCTGCGTGCAACAAACATGCCCAGACAAGTCACATTAAGCCTGCAATGGGGTAACTCACCGCGAAACATCTGATGGGGTATGGGAATCGCCTAGGGCCCTGACAAGAGATACTCCGGTCCCAAGCAGTTTATCTAGACACTGAACGTAGTAGTAGCAGTAGCAGATCTGTCCAGCATAGCAGTGAGACATAGTAAGATGCCAACTAGTTTATTTCTAATCATAAGAGGTCACCCTAGCAATAGCTTAATGGTAAAGTGCTCAATTCAAATAACGTGGGCTTTGGGTTCGACCCCACGACATGGGTCGAACATCATACGAAAACTTCTCTTGCCTAGCGGCCAGCAAGTACGAAGAGATTATGGATATAAATACGCTAAGCTACAAGTTGACTTGCCCTCACTGCATTTACTGTCCTTGCACGGCAACGTGGCCCAAAGGCTAAGGAAATGGAGATTGACGCCAGTCTTTTTAACAAATGGTGGGAAAAGTTTTAGGATTCCGGATAACAGCAGTTGAATGTTGACAATCTTTATTGCTCGCATTCTACAAAACATTTCACTAAAAATAGTGGAGGCTACGTCGTTGTTAACTGTTCATTCAGCACTGTTTGGGACGATGATAGGTAAGGTATGACGCACTGACATAACATGAGGGCTTAAAATATATTTTTCGCAAACAACTCTTTCAACACACTATTACTTGTGAATGATAGATGCTAGATGCTCAGAGTGAATTAAAACTTAACGGATTTTGAAATTTCAAATTTTGACTAATGATACTTGTCTGCAATCAACGTCTTTAAGATGAGGTCTTACTGTATTGAAGGCAAAATCCGTTTAGGTTTGCTGGTAGATCAAAACTACTGCTTAATGTTATTTGCTATGGGGAATCACCCTCACTTTTGCGACGTCAGTCTTACATATTCAAAAATGTTTGACACAAAACGAACCTGAAGGGCCCTCTGTTTTTCTAGAGTTGAAAAGTCTAAATAGTAACCATCTTTCGCCGAATTTCGAAACCACAAGGACATTTTTATTGCAAAACAGACATAAGCCCTCATTGGATTGCGTACATTGTTTCGCCGCTTCTCATTGTAAAAAGAGTCTACTTGCGATCATAATTTGTCATACTTTTCTACACTGCAGTACAGTATACTGTACTTCAGTATACTATACTATACTATACTATACTATACTATACTATACTATACTATACTATACTATACTATACTATACTACACTATACTACACTGCACTGCACTATACTATACTCTACTGCACTGCACTATACTATACTATACTATACTATACTATACTATACTATACTATACTATACTATAATATACATAAACTGTACTGTACTGTACTGCACTGTACCATACTACACTATACTACACTACACTATATTACAGTAGACTACACAAGACTAGAGTACACTAGACTATTCTATGCTACGCTATGCTAAACTATACCACACTAAAGCCGCACACACATAGACAAGCAAATATACATTGGCCAGCTTAGTTAATCAAAGCGGTAATCACATATTCACCACCATGAATGTACTGTCCTTTAAAGAATAGGATAAACTGATTTTACCAAGCCATCAATTACATGATCACAAAAACGACGCAAGTTGATTGGGAAAGTACTGGTAAGTTGTGCCGTCGTTATTTTCGCTTGCCTGTAACAACTGCAGATAGGTAGTTTAAAGGTCACGAAGAGGGGGATGGCAATGACTTCAAACTGCAGAAAAGCCCACTCACTATGAGAAGACTCAATTAAAATAGAAATGAAAACCTTCTGGTGAAACCAAGAACTCAGTTGAAATATTACTCGCCCTTTGATGACGCAAGTTCCAAATAAAACCAAGGACAGCTGATGACGTAGCGGTTTCATCCAACATTGAGTCAACCAACGTCAAGTCATCAATATTTTCCCTTCTGATATGAAAGTCGTGTCGAAAGGCTTCTTTTACTGTTGTTGAGCGGTATTTTTTATTGGAGTGAATAAAGTGGATGTTTTAATCGCAACTTGAGTTGCCAGCATCAAGGGTTTCACAAGCTGGATTCCAGCATGAAACACCCGTGGTACTTGTCAAGAATCGAAACTTGCTGGCGAAGCCATCGTGGTAAAAGAACTTGTCTATAGTGAAGTTTATAATGTAAATTATAGAATTAAACGTTCTAGTCCACATTGACTCAAGCACATGCCGTAGATAAAAATGTATCATGTTTTCCGCTGTAATTCTGAGCCACGCATTAAGAAAATCTTCCCCTTCGGTGTCAATACTTCGTCAGCGATAACTGTCCAAGCGAAGACGATTCAAAGTTAAATCAATTTAGTCGCAGTATTAGCAGTCAGCAAGATTTAAGACCACTGCAGACTATTGCGCCCCTAACGTCCTAAGTTTTTTAATGCAGGAAAAAGTGTAAAACAAGACTCAAAAACAGGGAGTAACTTGTATTTCCCTCCTTCCAGTCCCTGCAAAGCAATGCCTGACCTCACGTTCAAAAACAAATTAATTACTTCTTTAAGGATAAACCCCGTAAAATTGTTGAACAATAAAGAGTAAAGGCATATTTCACAACCACCAAATGGTGTGCAATGAATAAGTCAGATGTTTTCTTTGACGTGGATGAAAACTTAGGGAGTTCCCTTTACGGGGATGTCCCTTAAAGGAAGTTAAAGTTACTCAAGGTTTTATTTTCGTTGAGTAAGTAAAAATCTTTTTAAAGTTCCTGAAATGTATAATCAATAAACGACGCCTTTCCTTTTCGATCGAATCATTCATAAGTGATGAAGACTTTAGGACGACTATTTTACATTGTCATGTTAAGAAATATGAATCTTTGAGCCGATTTTCCGAAACGGGTGGACAACACGCGCAGAGCTACGAGGATTCGGGGAAATAGACCAAGATTTTCACTGAAGCTATTTACACACAGAGAACCTTCAAATTTTATGGACGATTTAAAGGATGCCTATATTGGACGTTAACATGTTACTTACAGTCGTTTCTTTAACTATCAATGTTTTAGTCGTGGTTTCGGCGTGGAGCAAAAGAGTTTGTGAATGGGTGATTCCAGGATCACGACCTAAATGGACAACACTGCCCTCTCAAGGTTTGCGTCAACCAGAGTTACTTCAACTTGGAGACAAGATTTCATCTTCGTAAGTAACCCAGTTTACAGAGTTCTCTTCTAATTTTGGTACTTAAGCTCAGAGCACTGTCTGTCGGGTACATACTTTAAACTTTCCCGTCTGTATAATTAAATAAAGATAACAATTTTGTTACTTGATTTCCCGAACACATTCTGATAATTAGATGTTCCTGTAAACACGTCTAATAGAATTTATTTGATATTTTCACTGTCTGTCGGGTACATACTTTAAACTTTCCCGTCTGTATAATTAAATAAAGATAACAATTTTGTTACTTGATTTCCCGAACACATTCTGATAATTAGACGTTCCTGTAAACACGTCTAATAGAATTTATTTGATATTTTCAAAATTCATTGCCAACATATCGCTCAAACGTAAAAGGCTAATTTGAAATTTGAACCCCAATTTTCAAATATACCAAGGAAAAGTTTCTGAAGTTTAACAATGACAACTGACATAACTAAAAGCGACATAGTACGCGCTCAAAAATCTCATTTTGTCATTAAAAACAATAAACATTTGAAATTTGTGCATTCAAGATTTCAAAGGGACAGTCACGAGGCATCATACCTGACTACTTCATCTCAATTAGCTTTCGGGTTCCGTTTGCGTTAAAAAGGAACCTGAACCGTCCACTTTGGATCAATAACAGGTATATTCCGCTTCGTTATGAAGTAGGGTACAAAGGGTGGCTTTCTGATGTTAGAGTTAAAATTATTCGGACATTATTAACTTTTGAATGACGCAAGTTTGGTTTCCGGATTTAAACTGCAATATAATTTTGAATACTGTTAATTGCAGTTTACCTACTGAAGCCTAATTTTTAGATTTCAATTTGAAGCTGTGCTTTAGACGTTTCCTTTTCACAAATGAGCGAATAACAGGCATTTTTTAACACGGAGAGGGATAGTCGAATCCCCCCCCCCCCGCACACACACACAAACACACACACGATACGAGACCACTATTTAATTCTTACAAAGCATGCATACGGCAGGTACGTCTAGATAAGAATTGTCTGAACCAAGCGTCACCATGAGCTCATGCTAGTTTGTATCAGCGCCACTCTAACGTCGCGCTAGTTATAACAAAAATCTTCGTCGTATACGTAAGCAAAACACATGTGGGTTTACGCAGGAATCGGGTTCCGCTCCCCCCTTTTTAAAATGATAGTCTATGAAATTAGCCCAGAAAATGATAAACGGTACTTCGTGAAATATTACTAACGGTACTACTCAGTTTTCGTGAAAATAATTTATTGCTTTATTGCAGCCATGATACAAAAAAAATTACCTACCCAGGACCCAGATCACTTTTGCCGATAGTATAAAAGATCACAAGTAATTCCTCGAGAGCTGAACTCCCAGACCCTCTAGTATCTATCGTGCTGCATACCCTTCAGGCCGTCGCTTTAAAAACGTGCTGGAATTAACAGCTGTGACCTTCCAAAAGCGAATGCGCCTAATGATAAAGTGACCCGGAACGTGAATGTCACGAAAAGTTCAATTTTATTGATAATGGCATGGATTATAAAACCATACTTTTCTAGTAGGTCACCTCAAACCCAGTTAGGTACAAGTCAAACGTGGCTCCCCTCATGCACAGAATTACCCTTCAATGCACACAAGTGCTGTGGTAGAGCGTTTCCTACTGTTTCTCTAATTTTGCGCATCCAACCCATTCAGCTGCACTCAATCAAGTGGAACACTTCTCCCTCACTTAATAGAACCATGAGAGTTAGCACATGATTAGTGCGACGTTTGGCTTGGGCCTGCTGCACTCAATCGAGTCTAACATCGCACTTTTCATGCACGTTTTAAAGTTTTTATGCACTTAATAAAACCACGAGAATTGGCGCATGATGAGTTCGACGTTTGGCTTGGGCCTGCTGCACTCAATCGAGTCAAACATCGCACTTTTCATGCACGTATTGAAGTTTTTATGCACTTAATAAAACCATGAGAGTTAGCACATGATTAGTGCGACGTTTGGCTTGGGCCTGCTGCACTCAATCAAGTCAAACATCGCACTTTTCATGCACGTATTGAAGTTTTATGCACTTAATAAAACCATGAGAGTTAGCACATGATTAGTGCGACGTTTGGCTTGGGTCTGCTGCACTCAATCGAGTCAAACATCGCACTTTTCATGCACGTTTTAAAGTTTTTATGCACTTAATAAAACCACGAGAATTGGCGCATGATGAGTGTGACGTTTGGCTTGGGCCTGCTGCACTCAATCGAGTCAAACATCGCACTTTTCATGCACGTATTGAAGTTTTTATGCACTTAATAAAACCATGAGAGTTAGCACATGATTAGTGCGACGTTTGGCTTGGGCCTGCTGCACTCAATCAAGTCAAACATCGCACTTTTCATGCACGTATTGAAGTTTTATGCACTTAATAAAACCATGAGAGTTAGCACATGATTAGTGCGACGTTTGGCTTGGGTCTGCTGCACTCAATCGAGTCAAACATCGCACTTTTCATGCACGTTTTAAAGTTTTTATGCACTTAATAAAACCACGAGAATTGGCGCATGATGAGTGTGACGTTTAACTTGTTCCTGCTGTAATCGTCACACGTACTTTTCATGTCCGTATTAAAATTTCATGCACTTAATAAAACCACGAGCATTGGCCCCAAAACGATAATTCATACGCAGGCTCCCCAAAGGCTGGCCACGTTCTAACTTAAGAAAATGAAATCTTGATTCATTATAAATTCAGAGTTGGTTTAGGAGAAATTACTAGCCATATATGAACGATATACTGTATTGATTGTTTCTCCGAAATAGCAAAATGTAGAGATTAAAGGTTAAGTAATCACGGCAGGAGATTACTTAAAGACGTGCTTGAGTCATTCTGAAACCATTGTTGTTCATTTCAACATTTCTGAGAACTGTAATGCTCTAGAGTACATTAGAATTGTAACCACTTCCCTTGACGGTGTCTGCAGTTTAACAAAGTCCCTTTTCATAAGGTCGAATGACCACTACTAGGTAAAGAGGTACATAATTAGACAGTAAAGTAGGAAGAGTTATGAAAGAGAAAGGTAACAGCAAAACAGAAATTAAGGTACGAGTATGACTCGGGTCTGACGACTGCAAATCTGACTCCCCCGGTTGAAATCTGACTCCCCCGGTTGCAAATCTGACTCCCCCGGTGGTCGGTTGTTCTTAACATGAGATCACCCTGTTGCCTTCTACATACATGCGTGAGATCAACATGATTCACACTTATTAAAAAACAGCAAAGCTAAGGTTGTCTCACTGTATCTCAAAGGTTTCTCTACTCATTAGCTCCAAAAGCAAGCAATTTTAAAAATTTTCCCATCTTTTGCGAGGACTGTACACCTCCACTACACCGAACATACACCGTTGAAGCAATTAGTACTAGGCTACTCGTGATTGCGCTGTAAGTACGATTTTGGCAAAACATGTTTCAGGACTTTGCTTTTACAAGGCCGATACCATTTGCATAATTATGACGTATCAAGTGTATAATTTTCGTTTTAAAAATTTAGCCATAGCCAACATTTTAGGGTTTGGGGTATCGGATTGTTTTCAATTTCCGCTTACGTCGTCGTCATAAGATTTCGGTCACATGATATTCATGTCTTAGGACAACATTTAAAGAGTTTCAACGTCACATAAGCATTGTACAACGCCTATATCATGACTCAGCGAAATACAAGTCAGCTTCTAACAGACCGGAACATAAATGTAATACACTGACGAGACCGACCTTCCTGATATTTCTGATATAGATTGATATTTCAACGGAGCCTTTAATTGATTAAAAAATGCAACCTAGGTATTCAACAGCATAACACCTAAAATGTTAAAGCACAAACCTTATAATATAGAATTAGCATACTTTTCCTTCGTGTGAAAATCGAATCTATCATCGCCTTTTGGTGGTATACCTATTAATGTCTCGTCTTAAGCCCTTTAAAGCATACAAAGCATTGATTTAAACAAAAGGGCTCAGAGACAAAAGGCCGAGGCTTTGATGTTAAAGTAATGTACAACAGGCATAAGTTTTAGGAATACTACAAAACTACCCCCTCCCCCCTCTCATCCAGTACTTCATTCAGGGTCGTATCTATCCCGGGAATTTAGGGGAGTGGGTTTCAGGACAATCCATTTTCGAACGGTACTTGATCGGATGCGCACGAAAAAGGCATAAAATTGTCAGAACCGATTTAAAATAGCTGGTCTCGGAAAAGGTCCCCCAGCGAAACCCAAGAATCCCCACTTTTCTCCTGCTGAGGATGCAAAAAGTTTATTGCCTCTGCCTTACTTATTTTTTCATTCATTCATTCATTCATTCATTCATATTTATTTATTTATTTATTGTCTCGATTATTTCCTCCTTACTCAAAATTAACCGCGATAGGTGTGAGGCTGATGTAATAGGATGCGAGATTAGAAAGAAAGCTTTGTTTAAGGTACTTAATCAACTTACCAGGAAGGCCGTAGACATATTTGGGAGGGGAGTAATGAGCGCTTTAATCTTATTGCCATATTGATGCAGTGACTAGTCGTGATTTGAAATCGAAATTCGTATTTTCTCCTTTTTATCCATAGATCGGCGAGGGTTGTAGTCGGTATCATATCACCGATGGCAGCTTTAAAACTTCTAATTGAGACGGACATCACAATACACCCTTACACGGGGACCAGTACAACACTAATGGAAATCTTCTTTGCAATTCAACTTGGTTTTTGTATTTATGAATTTTTGACGCCCTTTCTCGTTCGCACGCGGCCTTTCAGGGGCTACTCAGAAATCCTCCATCACGCTGTTGCCATCACAACATATTTGTCAATTCTTCTGACCAAGGAGAACGCATTATTAGGTCTCATTGGTATGTTTATGACGGCTGACTTCCTGATGCAAGAGGTGGTGTTGATTTTCAAGCTTTTTCCAGAGCAAAAGAAGTCCGTTCCCTTCCTTATTTGCTTGTTCCTGCGTGCTGTTTCCGTTGGCACCTTCCGAGCGATTCTCCCCTTGGTTACATTCTCCGTTACAATCGCTAATACTGCCCATCCAATCAATGTCATGCTGCCTATTTCACAAGCTGTATTTTTCTTTGCTGTCATATTTTTCGCTGGATTTAATCTCTGGTTCTATGTGGCTACAATGCGACGTTTATATCGGGAATTTAAACATGCTATCCAAGTTGATAGCCCAAGCAAACGTGAGAATGGAAGGATAGAAAAATCGAACTGTGATTCCACTCCTGGGAAACCAATGCGACCAGAAGCAACATGGGCAACAAATGACTACATTTTTACTCTTGCAGAGACTAATCTTGGATTTTCGGATAAATGCCCTTCTGGGAAAGGTAAGCGTTCTTTACCATGGATTGGTCATCCTAGAAAGAACTCGGACTGCGAACCAACACATTTCTACATTTGAATTTATGTAGATTGCAATTGGACACTACAATTATACTGTATCTCTGTAATAGTCCCTACCTGTTTCAAGATCATTGTTATAAGAGTTTGATTACTCTACAAACATCCGGTTAGTATTTTGCTATAAGCTGACACTTCAGAATCCAAGACTGGAGATGTTCAAACATTAAGAATTAATGGCAAATTCTGCTGCATTTCATGAAGCAAGGTCTGAAAAAGCACCAGGATCAAACTATCAAAGGACAGTTGAGCGCTAAAAATCGCCGTGTTACCAGTTGACCTGGTCACCCAGTTACTGCCTTGCATACGCAATTCGCGCGTTAAAAATTACACGCTCTTGAAGATTGCGAGACGATAAATTTTTAAAATTAGTACTGCAATGTCTCGTTATTATAATGATATTTTAAACGCGCGTGCTTGTCATTAAACGACATGAGCATTTTATCATCCCTGTCTAAATAAAAAGGTAGAAACTGGGTCTTTTTACTGCCTTTATGTCAAGAAAGCTCAAAATATCCTCGAATGCCATCAGCAGAATTAAATTCGCCAATGAGTCGTGTTGCAAACAAAATTACTATCTGTAACCTTGTATCTGGTAAATACTGTACTTAATTATTTATTTCAAGGCCCAATGAAGCTTACAAAAAAAACCCAATCAGTTTTAAATACAACAATAGCATCTCTGTAAGTCAAATACGTCAAAAAGATTTAGATGCCAACAATCGATGGCCTACACTGCGTTTCCTACCTGTAGTAAAGACCATGGCATTAAATACCCACGCTGACAAAACAAGACCCCCATAACTGGGTCGGCAGACTATCTCGTAAACCTCTTCCACTCCACAGTCCTCCCCACCCCCTCCCCTTCTCTCCTGTGCTAGTTTTTATAAGCTCCTTTCCCCTTCCTGTCATTTCTGGACCCCAGCAAACTCCACTACCCATTATCTATGGACGCAATTATCTGTTATCTCCAATCCAAGGTTTATTTTGTTAGAAATAATATGATCTACTACAGTTTTCTCTTCTATGCTATCACTAGAACTTACAATCTTTAGTTAAATTCTAATGTAAATTATATAGCTATATATACATACACATAATAGAAATATTTGCCGTTGTATCTATTAATTTGGCATATCTATGCCATGTATCTATTAAGGGGATATACCTATGTTGGTCATTGTATCTATTAATGGGACGTACCTATGTTTGTCATTGTATCTATTACTGGGACATACGTATGTTTGTCAATGTATCTATTAATGGGACATACCTATGTTTGTCATTGTATCTATTGATTGTGCATACCTATGTTGGTCATTGTATCTATTAATGGGACATACCTATGTTTGTCATTGTATCTATTGATTGTGCATACCTATGTTTGTCATTGTTAAAAATGTGGAATATCTATATTAATTTAATGTATTGCATAAACTACGTATTGTACTTTCAGCTTGTTTGCCTCGATTAATTTTCTAGACCCCCTCTAGCAAATTAATGAAAGAACATCAAAATTTTAACACAAAGATCTGCGGACTTAAAGTCACTTGCGTACAAAACCGTTTGCGTTCTCTGCGCACAAAACTGCTTACGCTGCTCTGCACACAAAACTGTTCGCGCAAAACAGTTTGCGCTTCCTTTACGTACAGAACAGTTTGCGCTGCCTTTGCGTGTAAAACTGCTTGCGCTGCCTTTGCGTGCAAAACTGTTTGCGCTTCCTTTGCGTGTAAAACTGCTTGCGCTGCCTTTGCGTGCAAAACTGTTTGCGCTTCCTTTGCGTGCAAAACTGTTTGCGCTTCCTTTGCGTGCAAAACTGTTTGCGCTACCTTTGCGTGCGCTGTTTATTGCAGGGATCGCTAGGACAAATCTTGTAAACAACACAATACTGATATCCGTAACAGTTTTGAAAAAGTACTAGAATACGGACGCTTTAAAGAAATTGAGAGCGAACAGTAAAAACAGTAAAGTGGACGAAATTATGCTTCATATTCCTCATTTAATCCGAAAATTAATTTTGACAACAAAGTAACTTAAAGTAGATCTTTGAAATGATCTCCAATTATCCCTGCAACAGACGTAAGTTATTAGAAATAGGAAATTTATTGCAAAGAAGTTAGTTCTATTTATTCCTAGCTGGAGTGTGTTTTGTTTCTTAGCTGGAATCTATCACATATAAAGGATTGGGGAACATATATAATGCATACCGCTGTTATTAAGACAAACAGTTTAATTACACTAGGACTAACCGTGTAACTCTCTACCTTACTTAAATACTGTTATCACAGTCATTTGCGTGTGTCGGATATTATGCGACCTCACTACCAAAAATAATACTCCCTTCTTACCTCGCATCTCAAGCTAGTCTACAATCATTACTGAACCTGTTAAAATGTATTAATCTCAATGCACAATCATTACTGAACCTGTTAAAATGTATTAATCTCAATGCACAATCATTACTGAACCTGTTAAAATGTATTAATC
>JANTCA010008138.1:0-28653 GCA_024741275.1 Chironex yamaguchii
CAGAATCTTTATATGTACCTATCACCTTAAGTCTGGAGCTAAGTCGCCATGATACTCACTACGAGGCACGAACGATTACCGGAAGCACTCTATCATTTTTCGTCTGCTAGTTACAAGAAACTAAGCTGATGTTGAATTCTCCCACATTATAAGTTAACTTACTTCCCATGCGGCTGTCGTCCTCAATAGCAAAAGCCTAATCAACTTCCATGCACACTTTGCTACGTGCATGGTGATTGTTGTAGAGACGATGGTGACTCTTACCTTTGTATAAATGCAGAACCGAAGTACCTAAAGTACGTCGTCTCTAGAGAAGTAATTATATTGCAATTATGTTGAAAATATTGCTTTGGGCATGCTTAAGCTTAACAGGATTATACTAACAAGCAAAGCAAAATGTTGTTACCGTGTTGGTACCTTGGCTTTCCCAATGACAGCAGTATTGTGATATTACTATTGACATATTCCAGCTAGTACCCGCATGCGTATTGTAAACCAGAATCTTTATAAGCTCATATCAGCATAAGTGGGGAGCTAAGTCGCCATGATACTCGCTACGAGGCACATACGATTACCGGAAATACGCTATCATTTTTCGTGTGCTAGTTACAAGAAACTAAGCCGATGTTGAATTCTCCCATATTATAGGTTAACTTACTTCAAATGCGGCCGTCGTCCTCAATAGCAAAGGCATAATCAACTTCCATGTACACTTTGCCACGTGCATGGTGATTGTTGTAGAGACGATGGTGACTGTTACCTTGGTATAAATGCGGAACCGAAGTACCTAGAGTACGTCGTCTCTAGTGAAGTGCTGAGGTTGCTATTTTGTTGAAAATATTGCTTAAGGCATGCTTATGCTTAACAGGATTATTCTAACAAGCAAAGTAAAACGTTGTTACCGAGTTGGTAGCCTGGTTTTCCCAATGACAGTAGTATTGTAATAGTACTATTGACATATTGCAGCTAGTACCCGCATGCGTATTGTAACACAGAATCTTTATAAGTACGTATCAGCTTAAGTCGGGTGTAAGTCGCCATGATACTCACTAGAAGGCACCTAAGATTACCGGAAGCACTCTATCATTTTTCGTGTGCTAGTTACCAGAAACTAAGCTCATTTTCACTTCTCCCATATTATAAGTTAACTGACTTGCCATGCGGCTGTCGTCCTCAATGGCAAAAGCAAAATCAACTTCCATGTACACTATGCTACGTGCATGTTGATTGTTATAGAGACGAAGGTGACTGTTACATTGGTATAAATGGAGATCCGAAGTACCTAAAGTACGTCGTCACTAGAGAAGTGATGATGTTGCCATTTTGTTGAGAATATTGCTTAAGGCATGGCTATGCTTAACACGATTGTGATTACAGTGTTACCAAGGTTGTACCCTGGCTATCGTGCTTGCAGTAAGTAATTTTTTGCTGTTGTCATTCAAAGACAGTGACCGTTTCTCGCATGCATAATGCAGCTCAGAATCTCTATCACTACATAACAGTTTGAATGGGAAGCTATGTCGCCATTATCTTGCCTAGAACACACTAAGCATTGCAAAGGTTTATAGGAACTAATCTTTATAGTCGATAATTACGCGTACATCGTCCTCACCTGAAAGGTAATGTGTTGTTTCTTTGATGATAACGAAGTTACCAGCATGCTTATTTTTAAGATCATAATTATAAATGCAATGCTTGGCTAGTAATCGCTAAGTTCCCGTAGGTGGAGCAGACGTCTTGCCTTATTCTGTAAGTTCTTAATTAATCAGACTCCTGTATGTACCAGGGATCCGATACCACCACTGCACTATTCTCAATACTCCCTCCGCAAGCAGGATGCCATTGGGCGAATAAAAACAGGGACAGAAAAAATTCAATTCACCTTTTATCCTTACTGCTTATCTGAATGGAATAAGCTTGATCCAGAAATACGATTTGCTCCTTTAATTACAGCTTTTAAGACAAGGCTAGTATCCAAAATCTGCCCCCTGCAAAAATCTGTCTTTCGGATACATGATCCAATAGGACTTCCGCATCTTACCCAACGTAGGGTTGGTCTAAGTGAACTGAATCTTCACAAATTCAAACACAATTTCAGAGATACTATTAACCCAATGTGCCCTACCAATGATGGAATTGAGGATACGGAGCACTTTTTGTTGCTTTGCCCTTCTTTTGAAGTACAACGTAGAGATCTTCTCACTGGAGTCTCCGGTTTACTATGACCACGTGGATATACCAATCTTTCAAACGAGTTGTTAATGCACATTTCATTGTATGATGATAAAAACTTTCCCAATGATCTCAATAAGGATATACTGCTGTTAACACTCCGCACTCTGCTGTTAAAACTGGTCGTTTTGAAATTTAATTGCTCTGTAATAAGGTAAGTGACCACCATACCCCCAGCTCTCAACATAAACGTTATCTATTTTTTATAGTAGCTAAATGTAGCTTTATGTCTTTACATTTTCTAAGGCCACGGGGAAGACATAGTTATTGCTCTTCGTGGCCCTGTTCTTGTAGTATTGTAAAGTTGATTGTAATTAGTGTATTAGTAACTATGTTGTAATATTTAGTAAAATTTAAATAAAAAAAAGACAACTATCAACAGGTGTTACTGATGTGGTACCCTGGCTTTCTTGCTGACAGTAATTAACACAATGATATTGCCATTGAATATCCTAGCTGAATTCCCTTATCACTGCATAACAGTTTTGATGGAGAGCTATGTCGCCGGTATCCTCACTAGCACACTCATAACATTGACAGGAACAATCCCCAATTATCATTTGGAAGGTTACATGAACTAAATTTTCCCCAATTATCATTTGGAAGGTTATATGAACAAAATATTCCACAATTATCATTTGGAAGGTTATATGAACTGAATATTCCACAATTACCAATAGTAAGATTATAGATACTAATCTGATAATTAATATTTGCATATTATGGCTTTACTAACTTGCTATGTGGCCGAAGGCCTTACTAGAACAAGTATAATTTACTTTTCATATAAACCAAATAGAATGTGAGTAATTATCGTTATCGCGACGATGATGACTATCGCCAATGTACAAACTGACAACCAAAGTACGCGAATGTAGTCCGCACTAAGAAAGTGATGATGTTACTTCTTTGAGACAAACAAAGCTATAGGAATGCATATACTTAAAAGACATAACGATAATTATCAACTTCCGGCGGTGTTTTCGATGTCGTATTCTGGCTATCTTCCTGACAGTAAGTAATTTTGTGCTGTTGTCATTAAAAGACAGTGACCGTTTTCCGCATGAGTAATGCAGTTCAGAATCTCTATCGCTACATAACAATTTTAATGGGAAGCTATGTCGCCATTATCGTGTCTAGAACACACTAAGCATTGCCAGAAGCCTTTACCAATTATCATGAGTAAGTTGATAGGAACTAACCTGACGATGAATATTCCCATATTGCCACTTTATTGGTTTGCTATGTGGCCGTCCTTCTTACCAGAATACGCGTAATCCTCCCTTTGGACACTGAGCCTAGTTTTGTTTTTGGTGGCCTAGTCTCGGTTTGACCTTGGCCTCGATTTCAGTCTCACTTTTGTGCTATACGCTAGTTTGAGCTGCCTTAGACCTCGTTAGAGCTCTTTAGACCTTGTTAGAGGTGAAGAACACGTTTTTTTTGTATAAGCAACGTTGTAAACAAGAAGAACTTATCCGGACTTGTAAATCTAGTTGTCTCTGGGGGATAAACCTCCTGCGTGCGGCTTGCAGCACACCGCCCACATCTTTGGGCAGCTTTTCTCTTCTTTTGGATCCTTCCTTCTAAGGATCCCTCCAATTCCATGATGGTATCTTCCATTCAAGAACCAAGTGGTTCTCTGGATAATGCCATGCCAACCGCCCTTAAGGCAACCAGGGACGCCTCAGTGCATCCCAAGGTCTGTAAAGCCCTCGAGAGGCAGCTGGCTGACATACCCATATCTTGGACCTCAGCAGATAGCTATTCTAATAAGGAAACTATGTTAGTACTGGGCGAGCTTAGCCTTGGACAGGCCGTAAAAGGAAAGCAACCGACCCCGACGCCCACAGGCCACCTTCAACACATGGACCACGTAATTTAAAGTACCGAGGGGTGCATTTCAATTGCCACCCAGACAACACGCATGGGGACGTGCTCCGAGCCCTCATGCGCAGAACAGGAGAATTTGGACTTCTTGAAGCAATCTCCCTCTTAAAGGGGCAATTGAATGCACTCGCGGGAATGAGGGAATTAGTCAGGTCTCTCAGGACCAATGTCCTGACACTACCAAAGGATGCAGACTGCGTCCAGGTGAAAGCGGTCATTCCCAACCAACCGGAGGAACTCCTCATCACATTGCCAGTAGTGAGCCCCGGTGTCACCACTACGGCATTAGAGGCTTCACTCTTCTCATATGGCCGCATCATCAAGATGTGGCGAGGATATTTCCGAGAGCTCCAGCAAACCAGGGACGGCAGACATTTGGTTAAAATGGTACCCAACGAATCACTGCCAGATTACTTTTACTTCGGACAGCGGAAAATCCCTGTCTGCTATAAGGACAAACTTCGGGTGTGCTCCAACTGCCAAGAGACTGGCCACACTGCTCCCTGCAGACAGAAAATGCCCCAGACCAACTGGAACCAACAACCGTGCCCTGCACCACTGGAGAAGCTGCACCCTCCCCGGAATCAAATTACACCTTCACCCACCCACAACCAACAACCCAATCACACACCCTTACCCTCCAACTACCTCAAGAACCCACCAAACAACCCACAGCCCCAGATGCAACCATCATCACCACCAACAACAATACCAGCAGTGGCACCAAAAGGAACAAGGTGCACCACCTCACCCCTGCCAAGCCGGCAAAACATGCCCCTGCATGAAACAGCCCAGACCGAGAGGATGGCGAGATGGCCACATGTGCAGTAATCCCGCTGCCAGACAGCCAACAGCTACCTCTCCTCTTCATCTCGTTTGGAGACACTCCACCACGAGATCCACTAGGACCCACACTGGATATTGACGAGGAACTTTCACCAATCAAAAAGAAATCAAAGATTTAGAGCCCAAGACGAGGTCTCGGGGTTGCTCTCAAACTGTTAAAACTTGCAGCAACTCAAAGAATGACTGAGCAGTAACTCTCGCATTCACTGCCTTAGTATGAATGCAAATGGATTGGGTGATCCCTCAAATAGAGCCCAGGTAATCTGCTTCCTAAATGGGTTCAAGTCGGATATCCTCTGTATTCAAGATACCCATTTGCCGTAGGGACTCATGGACTTACAGCAAGGGTTTTACACCCACTCTTCCCATCGCACTGACCATTCTAATGGGGTAGCCTAATATTTCACCACCTTCACTTTCACCTACGTCAATGTGCTCCACATTGACGGCAGTGGATGATTATTAGTAGTCGAAGCCTCAGTAAGTGAAGACATTCTCGTTGTAGCCAGGATACAGCCTACACAACAAAGCACCCATTTTTCCGTCAAGTAAAGCAAACCCTGCAGTCCACACTTACAGACTACAATTCCTTTGTTTCCACACACTGCATCATGCTTAATGACTTCAACTCTGTGTTGGATGCCAAGCTCAACTGCAGCCACACCACATCATACCGTGATTGCTCCACCTCCAGCCTTCATGAGCTGGTTCACAGCTTGTGGCTGTTTGATACGTGGCGATCAGCCAATCCAAAATCAGAGGTTTCACTTTCAGATCCACTGCCGGTACATCTAGCTGACTGGACAGGATCTACTTAAGCCAGATCTTCACGGACCAGCTGGTCTCCCCTTCCTCCACTCCGACCATGACATGGTCGAGGCCATTCTCACCACCGCCAAAGTGACCACCGGTCACGACATTTGGCGTTTCCCAACTCCCTCCTCCAGGACTAGGACTCCTGTGATACAACGAAGGTGCAGTGGACCCACTGGCTGTAACAGAAGTCTTGTTTCGCAAACCCTCTAGATTGGTGGGATGGTGGCAAGGCATTGCTCGCCTGCTTTGCCAAGGAATACGGTGTCATCTTGCATGAAGGGAAAGTTAAGTCCAGGCACGGCCTGATGAAACAGCTACGGAATCTAAACCGTAAGGTTGAATTCGACACCACTGGTCAGAGGTCTAGACTTAAAGAACGCCTAGAACACGATCTGGTCTTCCTTGATGAGACCGAGGCAGAAGAACAATGCAGCCACCTACATTTCCAATGGACTGAAGAAGGCGAGCAGAGTACACGTTACTTTGTGAGCCTTGAAAAGAAAAAGAATGCAGACAAGACTATGCGAAGCCTAATAACCACTATGGGTGAAAAGGTATTCTCAAGTCAAGACCTGATAGATACTACCCGCTCCCTCTACCAACACCTCTACACAGTTGAGCCCACCAGCAACATCTTGAGGCAATGCCTCTTTTCCCTCCACGTCAAAACCCTGCCCCAACAAAAATGTCAGGCACTTGATCAACTTATCGCCTTAAATGAATTGGAACAAGCCCTGGCCCAAATGGCCAGCAATAAAAGCCCAGAACCAGATGGCCTCACACTGAATTTCTTTGAGCACTTCTGGCTTGAGCTGAAAAAAGACTTTTTGTGGGTCATCGGGGAAGTCTTCTCCCAAGTAAGACTCTCAGACACAACAATTTTCTGCCTTTTTAAAAAAGGCGATCGAGACAACCTTGCCAACTGGCAGCCAATCAGTCTGCTCAATGCAGACTGTAAACTAATCACAAAATGTCTAACAAACAGGCTGAGGAAGGTCCTCCCACTGATCATCAGTGATGCCTAGATATGCAGTGTCCCAGGTAGGAGCATCTTCTACAACCTGTCCCCCCTCCGAGAGAGAAAACCTTGATACATGCCTAATATATATTGACTAAATGAAGGCCTTTGACCGATCGTAAAGATGACTCAGTACGCAGATAACACGACGTTTTCTGTTGACACCAAGAGTATTCCCCACGTCTTGGAAGCTCTCCAGCTCTATGAGCAAGCAACTGGCGCGAAAATCAATGCCAACAGAAACCAGGGGCTCTTCCTAGGAAGTAGCGAAGAGAGGAGTGACAAGCCATTAGGTCTGAATTGGACCTCTACTTCCGTAAAAATACTAGGGCTTTATGTAGGGCCCGGCCTACAAAATAAAAACTGGGACCCTTTGGTCCAGAAGATCCAGAATACTTTGAACTTATGGTCAGGGGGCCGCCTGATCCTCAAAAGTAAAAGTACGGTAATAAATATGCTCGTCACGTCCACTTTGTGGTACGCAACAAGCATCTATCTTCCCGCAGATCACGTTGTGAAGAAAGTCGACAAATTGTGTTTATATATATATCTGTGTTTATATTTCCATCAGGAATCTCACTAGTTACTGTATGTCATCATTATGTTGTTAACCATGAACATTTCTATGACAATAAATGTTTATAAACTTTTCTCTTTTATTTGGTTCTGGCATCTGGCAGCAGCCGGATATTTATAATTATTAATGTCAACAAATAGTTATTAAACTACTTACAAAAATCCTAAGGTCATAACCAAGATATTTAGATTATTATAAGAGAAAATTAACCAAAAGCCCGTTACAATCGGACTGTTGTTTATAAAAGAGGACCAACAGGAAGTACAATGATTGAAGTAAACCAAAAGTAAAGGGTAATAATGTCGAGTTTTGATAATGCCAATCGCACTTTAGAGAGCAGAAGCCAAGTCTGGTCGGCACAGTAAGCCACAAAGAGCTAAATCCAATAATCATATTCATCATCAAACAACTAGTTAACTCGTATTACCTGGCAAGAAGCGTCGTAACTCTTGCAAAGGGGTGCCATTAAGAGAAGGTTGACGGTTGCATGACCATTAGCGATCCTTCTGAAAGTTTGATAATGGAGGTTTCCTTTGTTTCATATGTCTCAATATTTTGATGAACGATGTGCTTTGAATATTAGGTGGCAAATGTGTTATTTTAACAGGGTGATGGGAGATAGACCTTTACCATTCTGCATTGCCAAATGGCAGTGATTCTGACACAATGTGCTGGAATTGTCAAATCTTTGGAAAAGGAGAGGAGTGAGAGGCAACTTGCTATGTCTACATTGCTTGGTGAGGCCGTGATAAGCAGGCGAAAGACGTATTGCCACATTTCATGATAGACATGACAGTCTTTGAAACATCAGATGTTTCAAAGTTTAATGGTTGTTGTTGCAAAGGAAGCAACAGTTTTAGTTCGACAGACGAATTGCTTAAAGAAACACATTGTTTGGAAGGGCACGGTGGAGTAATTTCCAGTACAATGACTGGGCTTTCGGTTGTATTTAAAAGGTGCCAGTGTTCTGAATAGACAGGGTTTGGAAACCGGTCCAAGAGGGTGGTTACAAACCCGGTCTATCGTCCATTTGGTTTGTATCCCCAAAAGCAGATGGAGATAAATTGGTTTGAGGCATGATTTGGGTAGACTTTATTCTGATGTTGGTTTTCGAATGGCAAAGTTGGTGTGCTGGTTAGGTTAGTAGGGCCAGCTTGGACCAAGCCTTTCCAGGAATCTCGAAGAGAGGAGAGGATGTGGTTATATTGGTGTTGGGTGGTAGTAACGCGACCACCCTCAAGCACAATTATGACTGCCATAGACTGGAAGCCAGGAACAAGTGCATAACAAAATGTCCCTTGCTCGGACTATCTTGGCTTAACACCATGTGGTAAAGTGTAAGGTTTTTAATTGAGGGTTCGCTCATGACCTGTTCAAAGTTTGTGACTGGGATTTGGCACTGATGAAGGTGCCTCTTCCATTGTTTCAACAGGTTTTTTAAAAACCTTGCAGTCTACCAACTCCTTGATAAGAATGTCACAAATGTATGCGCTTAGTCCGAGGTTTACATTTTTACAATTGTTAAGGACGAGGACTGCCGCCTGTTTCCAGATGCCTGTATTGTTGGGGTCTAAAGTTTTATTGTCCATCCCAGCAGGATGGCATTAGCCTTGAGATGGCAATTTGGAATATTCCATCCTCACAGTTGCTGGGGGAGACTAACTATGTTTCGGGTAACTTTGGTTGTCCGACCAGTAGAAGTGGCAAATTGCTTTTTTGACTTTCTTAAAGATGTGATCTGGTAGGGGTAAATGCTTACACCTAGTCATCTGGAGTGCCCAATGTCCTTGTGGTCGGATGTGTGGGCAATGGTTCCCGACTGTCTTCTCCAAAGGGGATAAACAACAGTAGTAGGTCGGTGTCTTGGTGAGGCTGGTGCTCCTCATGGCTTTCAGGTAGTGAGTGGTACTGCGGAATGGATGTTAAGCTGAGTCAACATTATCAGCTACGGCTGGCTCCTTGTTTGAGGCAGGCTATTGTGCTTCGCTGGTGGCTGAACCCTGGGTTTGGAGTCTTGTAGAGGATACAAGTAGAGATTGGGGAGTAGGGACCTTAGGTTCTGCCTGAATCATCGGCCGGAATGGGCTCAAGGGTACACTTGGCTCTGTAATGGGTGAAACATATTTCAAGGTGGGGACGTCGGTTGTTCTTACCTCCATCCCCTCTTGGCATCCATTGAGTTCCAATCACCATGAGTGAGGCCGATTTCCCGGCAGCTGGAACACACGCTGTGCTTCCCTTTGTAGCAAGCAGGAATTTGTTGCGTGCTAAAGATCAAGTAGTCTCGCAGCTGCTTTGTAGGTATTATCTTAACTAGAGATATTTGAAAGTTCCTCTCCTGGCTTTGATCATATAGCCGTGGGACGCGTCTGGGTTCAAACCCAAGAGGTGGCAAGATGGCCCTCTGTTTATTTGGGAATGACCATTTTAACCAGGTCGCAGTCTTTGTCCTTAGGGAGTTTAAGTCCGATTGAGACAAGGGACTTAACAAGTACCATTGCTCCCAGCGACTCCGAGACAAGGAGACAGCTTTAACGAGACAAAACTCTCCTGTGTGCACAATAGTGTCCTTGAGGACGTCTGTATGGCCGTTGTTGGGTTTGCATGTGAAGTAAACTCCCAGATACTTTTGTGTTGCTGGTCGGCGCGATGCTCCTGGCGTCAGTCGATTGCTTGACACAGCCTAAGCAAAATTAAAAGTGCCAGGAATAAAGGGTGGGTTTTTTTATAGTTACGTGTTGTATCCCAAGGCGTGGGTGGTCAGTCAATCGCCTCTCTAGGACCCTAACTTCTTTGGGACGTACCGAAGAGTCTCTCCCTAGATGTTTTAAAAACACTCATTGTGGCATTTTCCACAGAACCTGATGGGTCTGGAGCAAGTACGTGCTACCCTTGGCTGCCATGAGCAGGAAAAAGCAAGCAAGTGGAATCTGAAAGGAGAGAATGGGAAAGGTGAGAAGAAGTCGCTCAAGAGGGGAAAACAATAGCAAAGCAAAGTTAAATATATTAGAATGAGGTTTGTCCTCTAGACAGAATTTACAAGAAACACCTATGAGGCGAGTAGGCGAAAAATGGTCAACATGATGAGTCGAAGAGCACAAAGTCGAGGCTACTACTAGCTCAAAACATGGCCCGTCCTTAAATGACCTTCCTCGAGGCCCTAGAGCTGTGAGGATTGGGTATGAATAGAGAGAAACTGAATACCACAAATTGCGGATAAAGCATAAAAATGAGGCTATATGCACTAACACGAGGCTTGATCTCGATTTGAAAATCTTCTTCTTCTGAAGCCCTCGGAACTAAGACTTTTTTTTTTCCATTTGATCCAGGCGTATGCCTGCGACCGTTTATTTTTCAATCAGTTAAATACTTACAATATTTGTGAAGATCAACATAACATTTATAAAGTGCGTACATATTAAACAGTCTACAAAACGTGGAAAGAAAAGCCAAACTTTGTTCACATTTGATGCCGCAAGGATAAACGAAAACATCTAAACAACAATGACTGTTTTATAACGTGGGTATTAAGTACAAAGGGTTACTAAAAGGTATGGTATAGGGTCAAAAGTCTACCAACATCATAATTAAACTGTGAATCGTTTATGTTGTTACATTTTTAAGTAATGGTCAAATGGACCCTTGGAATACAAACAAACTACCAGTCCTGCTAGCGGACCTGCTTGAGAGCGCAGAGGTCTCAAGCAGTGGACCGCGTGAGGCTTATGCTGTGTCCTCGGGAATCAATGTTTCCCATTCAATGAGGACCTTGTCTTCAGCTATTTTGACTAAGACTTTTTTCTTTTCTTTTTGATCCAGGCGTATGCCTGCGACTAATCTTAATCGTTAAAAATGAGCAAGTCCTACCTCACGGGTAATTAAATCACCTCTAATGGATGTAAAATATGCTTACCATGTTAATATGGTTTTCCGTCGAGGATACTGCGTACGCAGACCTCGGTGAAACAAAAAACAAACCACTAAAAACCTGTGACGGCGTGGAGGTACGTAAACTATGCAGTAGAACAGCACAGGAAAGTCGCTAGTCGTTAAAAAGAATTCTGGATCAGCGATTCTTTCCCGTCAAGTTAGTATAAATATAAGTATAAAGGTTTCAGGTTCTACCTTGCAAATTGGCAATTAATCCAGCACAGTATGCTGTGATGGCCGAGATGGCAGGAAGGTCTTAGGCACCTAACAGTGGAAAGAGAGGCAGCTGGTTGCGATTGATATGCGCGCTAGAAGTGAGCGTAAGGATATTTGTGGCATATTGCTACATGTTTTTTACCTTTGTACACCTAACGAAAAGGTGTTCCAAGGTTTCAGAGGCACGTTGATAAAGTATACAGTGGTTGGTACTGGAGAGTTTAATCTTATGGAGGAAGTTGTTGTTTGGAAGGCCATTTTAGAGTATAGAGACTGAGCTTTCCTTTTCGTTCTGTAGTGAGTGATGTTCTTATAGACAAGATGTCTGTCTATGTGGCCGATAACTCCACATCTCGTTGATTGGCCACTTGGTCTGAATTTCAAGTACTAAGTGTAAATATATTGCTCTGACACAAAGATTAGGCATATATATGTGCCGGTCACAAGACCTGACCTTAAAGCTGCAGGTACCAGAAAATTGGACCTTGTTGAATGAGGTGTTTCCATGTCGATGGAAAGAATGACTTTGTTCGTCACATTGGCGTTGGGTGGTGGCTTGATGACCACTGACCAGTTTGTTTAAGGCTATGGGTGGGTGAAAGCCAGGGGCCACTGCGTAGCAGATGTCCCTAACTCGGACCATCTTTGATTTGCACCATTCTAAGAAGAACAAAGGTTTCCCATTGCGCTTCAAATGATGGTTTTTGAATAGTAGTTAATGCAATATCTTGACGTTGTAGGAGTTGGGAGGGGATGGAGGTGACGATCCAGTTGTTTGATGAGGTGATTGTAGAAGCATGGCAGCTTGCCGGTAGATTGGTCGAGCATAAAACATCGAAAGACACCGACGGCAAGATTGGCGTGTTTGAAAAAGTTAAGAATATGAACGGCGGCTTATTTTCAAGAGTCTCTACATTGCTGTGAGCAGTGAAGAACCCTGAACTGTTATTTGACATTTAATCCTGACTTTTGTAGGGCTCTCCCGTCTACAGATAGCCAGAATGTAAACGTAATGTAGCCATGGTTCCATGTAGACGTACGCAGGGTTGTCTAGTGGAAAAAACAGAAGTAAAGTTATGATTATGACCACTGGATCGTCGAGCCAAAGTCTCATGACCGCAAATCTGACGGCTTGTATTCTGAGCTAAACAGCTCAAAAGGAAAGTTCGAAAGACTGTTGGTCATTCAATCCCAAAAGTCTACCCTAGTTACTCAGTAGCTGTTTATTGATGTATACGGCTTTCAGGCGGTGTATGTTTAAAGTCTAACAGATATCATAAGCAAAGGCGCCACATTTGCAGTCTTGAGACCAGGGTTAAACGTGTCTGTGGTCACTATCATAACTTTACCTCTGCAGCCATCATCAAAGCCACAAGCAAGGGTTCTTGTGTATCTAACAAATTTTGATGAAGCATTTGAGCGATTTTACTTAAGTGTTGAAACGTTATTAGGTTTAAAGCCCAAGGACGAAATCACGCTTTCGTTTGGCTGCCCGAATAATATTTGTTAGTTCAACTCCTGTTGAACCTTTTCTACAAGTATCAAAGTTACAACATGAGAACAATGGGGAACGAGTTAGTAGTACTGAATCAGCACTTGTCTTTTATTACGTAAGTTGATGCTTTTGGTTTATTCAGTCTCAGAAACATTTTGAAAGAGAATTAAGATAAGATTTATCGAAGTCCCTATCAAAACAAACAGGTGTAGTTCTATTTGGACTTGCCCAAGGTACATTTCACTTACCACTTCTGTTGTTACATCTCCTTCTCAGTACCCTACAATCAATTCTGTCATCAGGTTTTCTGTTAACAATGTACCAAATTCAATGCTATGTTTCAATGGCGTTTAGCCTTATGTGCTTACGTGTCTGACACTTGCAGGAGCATGTGCGATAGCAGCAGCAAACTCTTTAGTTTCGTCTTTCATGTCCTACGCTTAATCACGCTTTGCATGCAAAGTAAGGACCATTGTTGTCTATGTATATGTATACATACATGTATAGATTGTTTTAAATAATAGTCTCATTATAAAAGCTTTAAGTCTGAAACTAAACAAGTAGATTTGTCAGAATTTGAATTTGTACTGTAGGTATGGGTCGAGTTCGACCAATGAGGAAGGAAGGAGTCTACGATTGGGCAATGGAAACAAACATCAAAACGCTAAGCAATGAAAAACACCGATAAGGAGAACTGGAATGGAATTAGGGAAGTATCAAGGAAAAGTCAAGCTTTTGTAGTGCAACTACAAGATCCTTCTGTCTACAGAGTCTAAGATTTTGCTCTTGAATATAAACGGCCTCCAAAACCCAAAGATGGAATGTTGACTTGGCTTTTCAACAACTGCAAAAAGATTGATCACCGTACCCAGCGGCACAGGATGGAGTATCCAGCAGATGCTGACCGAGAAGAAAATTGTATTGCTTAGGTAACGGACAGAACTCACACCATCGCAAAAGGCTGTTTGCAAATCCTGGAAGAATGTACACGGATGTATCGTAGTACATTTTCCTTGATTCTATCTATCAGCCTTTGGGACGTGCGACCTATTGACCTGGTGTCACACATGCACAAAATATGTCAATAAGCATGCCTTTGTAGGTAGCAGGCAGCAGTTCTCTCTAAGTTAATGGTAAAATTAAGCATTTAGCATAGACGACATGTAATCAGCAATGTGAACAGCAGCAAAACACTTGCCAATGGACTGCCTAATTTGCTTGTCGAAGAGCTAGAAAACATTGTTAATCCAAGACAGTTTGAAGACACACAAGATGTTTCTTTAAAGCAAACATAAGGACTTAATTAAAAGATGCGAGTTTAATTTAATTTGAAATGACTATTTTAGCTTCAGGTTCAAGCCACAATTTTGCTGGAGAGCAAACAAATGCTACCCTGTGAACTAGCATTTCAATAAAGTTGAATTTTTCAATTCTTGGCTGAGTAAATTACAGAAGTGTAGCGGCATGGGGCAATAAATGTAACAACCAGGTTGATAATCTTCAGAGAAAGAAACAAGATTTTAACTAATAAACTATCATTCTAACGTTTTATCAAAAAAAATTGACTTCTTTGGAGAAATTAGGTGATCAAACATTTCTGAAATGTATGTAATATTTTAGATTTTATTTGTTTTTGGCGAAATGCTGGAATAATAGTTTATCAGATGAAATCGTATCGTTTTCTCTGAAATCTATCAACCTGGTTGCAGTGATTTAAGTTTTATTTAATTTACATTTTATTGGATTAAATGAATCCTATTGAAGCTATTGACTGGGAAATGAGGATTTTCAGTGGATGCTAAGTGAAGATAAGTATATCTGTTCTTTCCAAAAGACCCTCAAGAAATGATAATGAATTACTGTATTTTGTTGCTTTTCAACAGTACATTATAGAGGAGAGTGTGCTATACTTAATTTTTAGAAAATTTTGTACAATCAAATATTTTATAGCTTATACTAGGCGATAAAATATATAGATATCATTAACATAGCCGAGAGAGCAACACTCAACAGCTTTTTCTTCTAAAAACCAACAAGAATATTAAATAATACTTGTCCCAGAGTTGAGCTCATAGCTTCACCATTAGTCTGTCCGTACAAAAAATTAAGAAAACTGAATTCCGTACTACAGCCAGAGAAATTCATAAGTTTAATAAAGACGCCGTGAGGGATTGGCGCTATTTGAAGCTCTCCGTCTTAGAAAGCATTACGACAAATTTCAACTGTTTCTTCTAAGGGACATTAGGGATTAGGCTTCTAGTACGAACGTCAAAAGAGCAACTGTATTCTCCTATAAGCTTGAAAAGTGGATGAATATCCTAAATGTCTGAAAATTTAGGAAGGATTTGTAACTTAACTACTCTGTCGAGGAAGATAACGATCCATCTGCCAATTTTGCTGCACGAGTAAAGCCTTGTAGGTCGAAAATTTGCAAAAGGCATGTTCTTTTCTTTGACTGTTAAGTTATATTCTTTCTACATTATTAGTCATGTACTGTCCTAATGGCACTAAATATTTGTGAATCACTTCTGAAAATCTACCATAGTACAATTCTATTACTGGATTCAAAAGTTCAAACAATCATTTTTCAAGCTGCTGTCCAGCTAAGGCAACTGTAGGTAAAATGGGCCAAAATGGAACATTTTCTTTCTGGATCTTAAGGAGCCATGCGTGAACGCTGCGATGCCATAGACCCTTTTACTTAAAAGATCACATTTTTAAATACAGTTCCAATTCAAGCGTACTGTCCCAATTTGTGATGTCATCGAGTCTCACGAATTCTGACGACACGTCTAAAATTCACTGATGCATCATGGTTTTTCTCATCACTTTTGTGAATCGTCGTAACTGATGTTTATCTTACCAATGCAGTCCTGCTTATCAAGTATAACTACTGAGGATATTTCATTTGGCATTTTATTGATCAGGACTCCATTACTACATACATGTATAAGGAGAATGAAGCATAAAAAGAGACTTAGAAAAATGTTGCTACTACCAGTTTAATGCTAATGTAACAACGAGAAAAAAGTGTGCATGAATAGAACAATCTTTCCGTGGTAAAAAAACTTGAGAATTACCTTCAAAATTTGCGCTAAGCTTTAAAGCACTCTACACCCGACGCTTCTGAGCATGAATTGTAAGAAAGGAAAGCATAGATATTTTGCATCATTTATTATAAAAAACATGGTTTAAAATCAGCCATTCCTAATCAATAAAGGAAAAGACAAAGAGAAAATGAAAGCCGCAAAACATTATTGGAAGAGCCAAAGTGAAAAAATGAACTCTCTCTGCCTACAGAGTCCTGATTTTCTAATTTTAATGTACACAGACTCCAATACAGTTAAATGGAAGGATGATCTAGTTGTTATCCAATTATCTCAAAATTTTTGTCCTTGTATATTTTGGCGCTTTCTGAGTTTTCTAGTAAATGTTGTCTTATGGCAGGATCGTGTGTTTCTTCTTAGTCGTTTTTGGAAGTTTAAATTAACAGCAAGCAATTAGCGACCGATTTCATGCAAAGTACATGTATTTGGGTCTGTAACCAACTCAAAGCTGGTAACACTGCTTGGTCTGTCATATTAGTCTTTATTATTCTGCCTTATTATTCTGCTTTTTCGTCTTATTGTTTTCTGCTGTTCCTTCTGTTGTTCGTCTCATTGTTTTTCTCTGTTCCTTCGGTTGTTTGTCTTATTGTTTCCCTCTGTTCCTTCTATTGTTCGTCTGATTGTTCCTTCTGTTCCTTCTATTGTTCGTCTTATTGTTTTCTTCTGTTCCTCTGTTGTTCGTCTTATCGTTTCCTTCTGTTCCTCTGTTGTTCATCTTATTGTTTTCTTCTGTTCCTCTGTTGTTCATCTTATTGTTTTCTTCTGTTCCTCTGTTGTTCGCCTTATTGTTTCCTTCTGTTCCATCTATTGTTCGTCTTATTGTTTCCTTCTGTTCCATCTATTGTTCGTCTTATTGTTTCCTTCTGTTCCATCTATTGTTTGTCTTATTGTTTCCTTCTGTTCCTTCTATTGTTCGTCTTAGTGTTTCCTTCTGTTTCTTCTATTGTTCGTCTTATTGTTTCCTTCTGTTCCATCTATTGTTTGTCTTATTGTTTCCTTCTGTTCCTTCTATTGTTCGTCTTATTGTTTCCTTCTGTTCCTTCTATTGTTCGTCTTATTGTTTCCTTCTGTTCTATCTATCGTTGTCTTATTGTTTCCTTCTGTTCCTTCTATTGTTCGTCTTATTGTTTCCTTCTGTTCCTTTTATGACTTATTTTTATGCCTTCTTCTATTTCTTTTAATTCTCTTCTTCCTCCTAATGACTACTTATGCGAACGCTGTAATAATGAAGTCTTCTTTTGTGGAAGGCTAACCATGTGGAAAGGTGATATGCTCAACAACCAATTTGCTATATCTGATGAAGAAAGCAAAAATCCCTTTGATCCTACGAAGTAAAATGCCTGGAATAATTGATTGAAGAACATAAAGATGTTAGATGGTGTTAGGCAAAATAGCTTGCTGGTGATAAGAGTTCATCTTCCTTTATTGAAACTTTACTGCTAGAAACTGTTTACAGCTCATGACTTGTTAGGAGGTACAAGCATTTTTATCAAACTCAACAACTAGCAATATTAAAATTCGAAGGAAACTCACTTAAGGCGAAGGGATGCTCAACCTGTCTGTCTGTGTAATGAAAATGTTCTATGAGTAACACTATTATTGTTTGTATTTACAGTCTCATGAAAGCAGACAAGGAAGAAAAGTTATTGCAAGAAAACAGAGTATAGCGAAATGAATAAATGTGTTTGTCTTGATAAAGTAAAAAGAGAAAAGCTACAATATTGTAACATATATTGTCTTGAAACCTGCGCCTTTTGCTTGGCAAGACGTGCTTGACTTATTTAGAAGAATGCTTGGTTATCACACAGTTTCCGTCTTCATGGTTTTGTTTGTAATGACCATACTTCGCCTTTTTTCTGCTGAACCCAATAATTGAAGTCCAATAATTTATATGCTTCTTTATTTTTCTCATGGAATACTTGACTAAAGCAACAACACTAGCTTCCCTCTTTCTTTAATGAAACGTTGACAATCGCCGTAATTCAATAAGCTATTTTCTGTCACTGACATAAGTGGCTACGTTGTACACCATCATAGATATGATTGCTTTACTTACATGCTGTCACGTAGGTTGTTGGTTAAACTATATACTGTCACTGATCTGGTTGCTTTAATTATGTCTCCGGTGTGTTAATGTTGCTCAAAATATGCAAAGTTCTGTAAGTGTATTTACACTGCTTCGTCAATCTCCTGTGTTCCTTACCTCTCCAATATAGCCAGAAAGATGAAAGTTAGTCAAATGTAAGCATAAACTGTGAAACATTTGTTTGTAATTCGACAATTATTTCCTGCTTAAAATAATAGTCAAGACAATGTAACTTTCCACTTGAGAACCATTACTATATTGAAAATGTTTCCCGTGTTCCTATCCAAGACGTAGACAACAAGCCACAACTGATGCTTAGTTGTATTTGGAAGCTATTATCAATCTGCAGTTCGAACAATGTTTTTGTGGTACAGAACTTGAAAATCGTCCTGCAAATTTGCGACATTGCGCTAAATTCATACTTTAAAGCTTTTTTTCGTCTAACACTCTTCAGAGTACGAAACATCAGAAAGGAAAGTAGCAAAACTAGCCAATCCTAGACAAGAGAATTTCGGATAATTTGCACAGCAAGATCGCCCTTTCATCTAAGTGTACTGGAGTCTGACTACATTAAAACAACAAAACCAGTACTCTGTAGGCAGAAAGAGTTCAGTTTTTCACTTAAACTCTTCCAATAATGTTTTGTTTATTAATTTTCTCTTTCTTTGTTTCCTTTCTTGTCAAGGATTGGTTAGTTTTGCTACATGTTTCGTATAAATAGGTTGCCATATGCATATACTTTCCTTTCTGACGTTTCATACTCTGAAAAGTGTCAGACGAAAAAAGTTTTTAAGCATGTTTTTAGCGCCAGGTCGCAAATTTTCAAGGTGATTTTCAAATCTGCAGTTCCCAGAAGAAGCTTAAATTTATGTTGGAATATAAAGTTCTTCGCAAAAGTTTGATTTTTAAATATATCTTTAAATCCAAGTTTGAATTTCTGTCTAGGTTTCTTCCCTTTTGTAAAAATAATTATTCTCTTGACGATAGGAAGAGGCTAGATCATGGATCGGTATTTGGTTTGACTTCAATCACTAATATATACAAGCACTTTACGTATTGCTCAAAACATCCAATGGTCTCAAAACGAACCACAAACCCTTCACTGATAGCTGTACTAATACATTCTCGCTGGATACATCCAGTACTTATCCAAGTACGAAAGAGCATTTGGGCATTTAGAGCTACGGAGTCCAGATAGGTTAGATGTTGTCAGGTGAAACGACTGAGAGCAAGTTTGCAATGTACTTACTATTAGCAGCTGTGGAGTGTCTTAAAAAGGGCTTAATCTGAATGTTTCCTCGCATTTGTGATCAGATGTCTTTTCTACATCAAGATTTGACAGTTTGATCAGTTTCATAGCAAGCATCCTTCTACTTCCAAATCAAAATTCTGAGTAGCCATCATGATAGCTAAATCAGTCTTGATTACTGGGAGCAATAGAGGTATTGGTCTGGAGTTGATTAAGCAACTGATTGCAATGCCTTCGCCACCTGATTACATTTTCGCCGCATGTCGAAACCCAGATTCAGAAAAGGCACTGGTAAGTGATTTTTAACCTCAGTGAACTTTGTCATTGTGTATTGTGTAGGACATATTACGCTCAAGCGTAATTTAAGCAGAAAAAATAATTGCAAGCAATGTTATTTTGTATTTATATCACTGTAGACTCTGAATACAGAATAATTGCAATCTTATCCCTACACTACTGAGCACCTGTTTTGAAGCAATGAATCAGTCGCGACTCTGACAGTTTGCGACCCGAAATATAGACACCAAAGGAGCGGGAGAAGAGGAACAACTTTCCCCACTATTTTATACGATCCGATAGATGAGACCAACTGAAGTAGTGTATCTCAAACAGAGAAGAATGAGGGATAAAGTGTACGTATCTGGAAACAACCCCGCTGCTGATGATAAGAGAATCTTGTATTACCGAGAACAACATTTTGTCAATATCGTGTATATATATTTACGTTACGTGCATGTACAAATGGGAGCCTTGTAGGCACAAAAGGTATGTCGCTTGTACAGCGTATACACCAATAGAAGACAGACACGCAATAATAGGGCTAGACGATTGGGGTTGGATGACTAATAGTCTTTCGACCTTTCCTATTGAGCTGTTTAGCTCAGTAGAAAAGACTTCAGATTTACAGTCGCGAGACCGGCTTCGACGCCCTGGTGGTCGTACTCATACCATAATTTTTGTTCTTTACACAAGACCACCCTGTCGACTTCTGCTTGATCAGAGTTTAACCATAATCAATAGAAAACACTATTTTAGCCATAATCAATAGCAAATACTGGTTGTGAAACTTCAGAGCATTGTCTTTGTCCTCCTGTACGATCTTTTTGTTTAAAAACAGAGAGTTCATCAGAGTGTGACAGCGCAGGCTGCCTTCAACTTGCATTTATTATTGCATGGTGAAAAAGCAGAATCTACTTATTATTATCTGTATTATGGCGTTTTATTGAGATTCATTGCTAAATAAGAGTCACTGTGCTTTTTGTGGATAAAGGGACGATCTTGTGAACCAGTGGTTGCAAGTTTGAACCCAAGTCACCAAACAACGCAGCTAAGAAAAGGCAACGAGAGCACACTCTCCTAATTACCTCACCTCCTGGTTAAAATACCCAAACCCTGTTACGGTAGAAAGTTATGCTCTGTGACAAGTATGCTGCAAACAGTAGCTACATATAACAGGGGTGACGAAGAGAATATTATTCTGGAGAAAGCTGTAGCTGCGGGTTCTTTAGATCGATTTATTTTGAAAAGCAGGATTAATTTTTACTTCTAAATACACAGAAAAAATTGGTTTGCAAAGGACAGATAACTGATTTTATATACAAGATGTGGGAATCTTTCCTAAAAAGCACGGCTTTTTTAGAACAGCTTGCTTCAATCGAATCCAAAACAAAATTAAAGTAATTATTCCAAAGCACATTGAATGTAATCACAGGCGATAGCTAACAGCCATACATCACCTCATATAGACAAACAGTGGCTCCGCCTCCCCTGATATACATAGTATTGATATTTATTGGACGATATAAGAACTCTTATTTCCATGAGTGTGGCGTGAGCTGGAGAAGGACGAAATCGGAAAGTAAAGGCTGTCCAGGATACAAGTAGAAGTTGACGAAAAATCAGAGCTTTGTACAGGTTATTTTTCTCTAGAGGTGTTCAGGCAAGTGTTCATTGTCCGCTTAAAAGAGGTGTCGGTCTTATACAGGTGTCCCCTAAGACCAGTTTCACCGGATCAAGAAACTTTCATTGCTTATTATAATAGTTATCAAAGATCTGCTAGTTTCAGGTTTTGTACCAACAGATGATCAGTACCGAAAAAGACAAATGCTCTATTACAACGTTGATTTCCTACAAAAATAAATATAACATAAATCACCATGGCATGGCGAAGTATCACTTGGTTTTGATTTCAGTGTTTATTCCCATGTTTAACTCTGAAATATGTTCTCCAAATAATTTACAACAGAGCGTAGTAAGGGATCTGAGAAGTGTGCACTGTCACGGCTCAATAACGCGATATAATTTGTGGCTCATCATTCGGAGAGAGGACAATATTGCTCAGTTGAAGTGTTTCAAGCGGTGTGTTATATTTCAGAGATGATTTAACCTGCAATATCTAAATTCTATTTAAAGGCAAAGGTGTTAAGGTGCCAAGACACCACATGCGCTGTAAGTAATCATGCAACATCATGCGACAAGAGATGCTGATATGCTGGACTATTATGATTCACGAAGACATATTCGACACAAATCTAGAGTTGTAACTATTTAAAGAGTTGCAAGGTGATAAGTATTGCTTAGAATTCAAAGTGTTCTGTTTTCAATAGTTTTGACGAGAAATCCGTTGCCCTTTATAAAGGATATGTTAATACAGTTTTTGGAAGGTCTTTGAAAGGTTTCTACTGCGTCTTCTCGGGTATTGTTGCTGCAATTAATGCCATTACAGTTACAAGTCATTTATTTTGACATTTTAAGGTAATTTTAAGAAATGTCACGAATAAATCATTGTTTGTAAAAACAGTAAACATTTCTCTTCAATGTAAGTGTTAGGCCGAAACACCTTTTACGATGCCTCGGATCTAAATATGGCGTAATTAGGTCCCAGACTTTTTCTGCAGATATTAAGGAACAAATTCCAAGGGAAATGATCAAGTAACACATTTTGCAAAGTAAAACGCATAATTCTTATTTTCTTAAGCTTGCATATACTTGCAACTATAGCAAGGTTTGCTCCCAATTGCATTCGAAGGCATTTAAATGGAAAGTCGTGCTTCTGTATGTGCTTGCATGAGTCTAATTTTAACGCTCTTATCAAGAAAAGGTTGCCTTACTAAATCTGGTGAAAAAACACGCTATCATAGTCTTTTCACGATGAGTCTTTGTATGAAATTAATGCTAAGCATGAAGCGTGCTTTTTGACCAACATTTAAGACATGAAGCTAACTACCAGTGTTACACTGTTTTGTTTCGTTGCTGGATGTTGCTGCTCATAAAATGTGAGGCCATTATACCTAGACAAAAATATGTAGCAAATTGGTAAGATACAGATGATACCCTTGGGTATAAGTAACTTAAGGAGAAAAACGACAGGCTGAAGATTCTTAATGAAGATTTTTAGCGTGGTCTGTGACATTAAGAGGTTTGGATATTAGACAATTAGTGAAAAAAAGGGAATAGCTTAAAATGCTCTATTGTTTGTCCACAGCGTATGAAATACGTTACTTTGAATTTTATTATTATTTATTACTATTATCATTAAGGAATTTTCTTAATTACAAGTGACATTAACAGTATTTGTTACACCAAATTTGCATGATTTAGCTGCAAATTTAATTAGATGACAAGCGAAGACATTATCAAACTGGGCAAACATCCTGTTTATTGTTTGTTTTGAATCGTTTTTGTTTTTTGCCTTTTATGCGGCGTGAGGTAAATAAAATTCAGGGATTTGTTGGTTATTTTACATCGCCTTTAATTATCTGTCAACTAAAGACTAAGGACGCTTGGACTCGACCGGTAGTGTAAGACTTGTTCCCAAGAATACTAGAAGAATATGACGTAATTGAAATTCATGAAGACAATTTTTCATTTTCTCAGTTTGTTTAGAATACTAGTGTAAGGAAACACATGAATTGCATGATAAATCTCCTTCTCTCGTAATGCGCATATTGTCCTTAATGGCACTGGGAAGAAATAAAAATGCAGAGCCTCATATCAGCTTAGAAATAAGATAACTGTTCCAAAATTGTCAACTCTTTCATTTTGTGCATTTAGCAGTGCTAAATGTGACATCAGAAGTTACATTCTAAGCCAAGGTAAAGAAGTTTTTTCAAAATATTTTCTTTTAAGTGTTTTGTTATATTGAATAACTGTCACGAAAATATCAAAGTCTTGTATCGCTAGCATGGTATTGGGAGATGCATTCTAAGCCAAAAGGTGTGTCCTCATCATTCTAATGAGAGAGGAGCCCCAGGACTGCTCAACGTCTTCCACCATTTTTACACCACGCTACTGGACCATGGTCTCCTTCACAGAACGAGTCAATTTTCAATACGCTCATGCTGCACATGCCCAAACAAACTTCTTTGCATGTCCTTTAACTATGGTGTAAAATGGATGTTGTTACATTCTTGTTGTATGCCATAAATACTGTTTTAAAATAGTTCTAAAATAGCATACACAAGGGTTAAGAACTCTAGCAGCTTTTTAACTACAAAGTTAGCAGTATTTAAACTAAGCCACATGACTTACTATGCAGTTTGCTCTAATTTCAAACAACTCAAAATAGCCTGATCAAGTTTATGCATACAATACGTTGTGATTAATGCATCAGCTAAACCTACTGTCTTTGTTGAAACAAGAATAAGCATGCATTGTTAATCAATCTCTGTGCACCTAATGGTCAAGTATGACCTAGTCACATTAAATCTCTACGCTAATGATCTATCGTTTTTGTTTATAAAAGGCAGTAGTGTGGATCAAAGCCGTTCAACGAAATTTTGGATACATACGATAAGGGAAGCTCAAATAAAGTATTCTACGTTATAAAATGTTCAAAACTATTTTCTCAGAATATTTGGTTATTCAGCGAATATTGGCTTGGGAAAATCGTGCACGGCGATCCATCACAAAATCTGACCTTTGCAGAAGTGCTTGAGGGTGCATGGCATAGAGAAAGAATTAAAATTAGGGCTGCAACCATTTATAAGTACACAGTTCATCACTTGCGTACAGCAATTGAAGCATTTGAGAAAAGCCCTTTAGGGCTGGGGTCCCCAACCACAGTGCGACGGACCAGCATCGGGCCGTAGAGAAATTCCTACCGGGCCGTGGGATAACGGCATTATTTTTTGCACTTATTTTCGGTCTCATTTCCGTTTCAGTTTGAAATCCGGCTGTTGTAAGAACCTAAACTAGTTCAAATATAACGACTTAGAGACCCGATGTTTAACTTTTAATTTGTAAATCTGCCACTTATCCATGTACCGGACCTCAGAAAATTCTTAAGCTTTGAAACCGGTCCTTGGCATACAAAAGGTTGGGTACCACTGCTTTAGGGTAACGGCATAAACAGGGTTAACTTTCTGTCATCAGCTAAGTTTGGAAGATTCTTTAAAAAGTTCCATGTTCTTTTTCCTATTTAAGAGCAGCTAAGACTAATACCTATTCAATAACAGGCAAACTACCTTAATGTGAAGGCTACTTTTCTTCAGGCCCAACGCTAAGCACGTTACAGTGTGTGGCTTTAGTTGAGAGTATCATTTGACTAAAAAGACAACTTCGCAACACCCACGCAAGTGCTTAACTAATTGATGGCCACTTTTACCAATAAGACTGTGATTCATTGTTGCTACCGAAATAGTAATCAAATAATGATTCAACTATTCGAATGCATTCATATGTCAGTTTCCTGTAAGTAAGAAATAATAACTTTTTCCTTTGGAAAACAGTTGGGGGGCTAAAGCTATTGAGCCCCCTCTCTGGCGCCCCCATACAATGTTTATAAAAGTCTCTGACATTAGCCAAGCAGCAGACAATTTTGGACAAAGTTTCAATGCGTAGACACCGTCAGCAACTCACGAGTTTGAAGAGACTAATGGTCATACCAGTTTTTTCAGCTATCTTTAATGGCTCGTCAAAACGATCTAAATATTGCAATTTACAACACCCAACATTTGTAGAGCGAGTGATTGGTGATGTTGAGTGATGTTCAGTAGTGGTGTTAAAACGCTCTCAGCATTGCAATGAACATCACCAACATTTGTAGAGCGATTAGGGATGTTCATTAATGTTCAGTAGTTGTGTTAAAACACTCTCAGCATTGCAATGAACATCACCAACATTTGTAGAGCGATTAGTGATGTTGAGTGATGTTCAGTAGTTGTGTTAAAACGCTCTCAACATTGCAATGAACATCACCAACATTTGTAGAGCGATTAGTCATGTTGAGTGATGTTCAGTAGTTGTGTTAAAACGCTCTCAACATTGCAATGAACATCACCAACATTTGTAAAGTGAGTGATCAGTGATTCGCAGATTGAACATTGTTCAATGGAGTGCTAAAAAGCTCTCATCATCTGTGCACCAACATGTAGGACATTAGAAATGTTCAGTCGACCACCGAGGATTTATGGATTCGCTCAAACTCCACTCAACATCACTGAACAACGCTCGAGATGACTGAACGTCACTTAAAAGGGTGTTAAAACGCTCTCAACATTTGCTCGTACAAGTCTTGAGCGATCTTCAGTGAAATGTCGACGGCGTTTTAAGGTTTATTCATTGGCTCACGTGTACATGCAACAAGTTGAGAGCTTTTGCCTATTGGGTCTGCAATGTTACGCTGACAGGAAAAGCAACTAATAGTTGATAGAATAACGCCACATCCATTTCCTGAGAAGATTTTTTTCTTAGAATCTGATAGTTGTAAACGCAACAGTTACAACCCTTGCTTGACTCAATATAGTGAAAAATTCGGCATAACAGCATGGAAGATTTACTCAAATATTCTTAAACTGTCAGAAACGAAAACCAACATATTTGTTGAAATATCTGTAGTTCAATTTGCTTCCAAACAGTCAACTTGTCATACAATCAAAGTAACTGGTTGGCACGACTAATCATTCATTCCGACTGTAGTCAAAACGTTTTGCTCTAAATTGGAGCTGTCGCTCCTCTCTTAGAATTTCACGTACAAACTACACGGCTTCTTTTTCTTCGTCATTTGATTCTGATTTTATTTTGTGTTACATGATCTTTTATACTAGTGAAAATATTGGGTATTTTTAATTGAAAATTTGTCGGAATTTTATTTACAACGAACAGTTTCCAAATTAACGCTTACATACGTCAAGAAGAATATTACTCCTGGAAAACAACCTAAAAGGAATGTATATCTACGTACTACGTAAACCTTTTTCCATAAACAACCTAAAAGATATTTTAAACAAGTTAGAATATGGGTGTGTCACCCAACTACGGGAAAAGTCCACAACACGAGTAATTGCAGTATTTGATCATTTATTCATAACACATAACGCTTTCGAAACCCGTATACCATTTCGCCCCTTGTTACATATCAAGCAACCTTACTACCAAGTGACCCCCTGGCCAATTCGCCATTACATTATTGTACTGATAATATAACATTTTGTATTGTCAAATACGTAAACCATAAAAGTAAACTCAATTAATGTTATGTATTTCAATTGCAAAACTGTACTCTACATGAAATTATCTTCTCCAATCTTTACCTCGTACAAAACCGAGAACAAAAATGTTGGCAGAGATACGACATTAGATATCGTCGGGACCAATTTAAAGCATTGCAAAGTCAATGTAAGCCAGAAATTTGCTTCTTTGCAGAAAATAGGACATTTTTGCATAAAATTATTTGATTTCCAAAAGGATCATGGCTTTAGGGGAAGGACCTTGCCTTAAACTTTAGGCCTCTAATGCCCACTAACTTTCGCTTGTTGTGCCGCCTCTGCAGTTGCTATATAAGTAAGTTGTCAATTGTTATCCAACATTGTAGAACAGACCTATGTTTATATATTCAAGGCGTGGAAGGATAATTTTGAAATTTACAGTAATGATACCTTGATAAAACCACAAAATGTGAGGAAACCCTCAAAGGAAAAACCTAATTACCATGAGCCCTATTAGTATAGTTATTTAAATGTTCAGAAAACTGGAATTCCCACCTGATACTATTATATTGACAAACGTTTGCGTTTTCCGAGCGACTTTAGTTATTTACTGTGGCAAAAAAATCATTTCTAACGAACTATTTTTGTTAATTGTAACAGGAACTGAGAGAGTTAGCTGAAGCAAATCCGAAAGTTTTTATCATTCGAATAGGTACGTATCATATCACATCTTACATAAATCGTGACTATTGTTCACCTTATGATTGTTACATATGCAGTGCCTTGTCTCGTATATTTCAATTTAGAATGGTAGACCTAGACGGATGTACACGAACGATTGTATTGACTAATAGACTCATCATAAAGCTATGTCATAACATAGTATGGCTACGTATAGTAAAGTAAGATACAGCACAGTACCGCAAAGCACACATCAGCATAGTTAAGTATAGTATTTATCATCATCATCATCATCATCATCATCATTGTGTCATCTCATACCTCTTGGTGTTAGTGTGGTCTAAAAGAGAGTTCATCTACGTTTTCTATCCTCTGCCAGTCTCACCAGATCTGCCAGGTTTCTGTTACAGACATCCTTAAGATCATCTAACCACTCTTTAGCCGCTCTTCTCCTTTTTTTTGCTTGGTACAGCCCCGACGATGATGCCTTTTCAAGACCTTCTCTCCTCATTTGATGACCAAAATACTCCATTTTCCTCTTCAAAATTTTCCCCAACATTTCTTTCCCTCTTCCCAACATTTCTTAAACCCGCTGATTTGTCTTTCTTTCAGTCCAAGACGCCCTTAACAATCTTCTGTAAGACCATAGTTCAAAAGCTTCTATCCGTTCCCTGTCCCTCTTCCTGAGTATTGATACTCATATTCCTTCCTCTATGCACTTCCTGCCTGTCTAACACCATGACCTTCGTATTTATATGGTATAGTAAAATATAGCATACCATGGTAAAGTATACAATAGTTCCTCAGGTGTCTCCCGTTAATACAAGCCTTCCTATTGACAGAACAGACACGACTGTCACCACAGTATGCTACAATGTGTGTTTCCTTAACATAATAAAATAGCACATTGGTGTGGATTTTGAGGTTATTAGTTCAATTGAATCTCACTGCTCCATCTTTTATGACAAAACTTCAATTTTGACTAATATAAGCAAATGAAATGACGTTGCTACGGAGATGACATATAATCTATCCTATCCTATCTATCTATCTATCTATCTATTTATCTATATATCTATCTATCTA
>JANTCA010008149.1:0-14993 GCA_024741275.1 Chironex yamaguchii
ACTTTCTTTGTACTGTCCTTGTCGAGTGCCTGTGTCTGTTATTTTCTTTTCTACTGCTATTACTTGTTAGCCGCCTTTCTTTGTTTCCATTACCTAAACTCTAGTCTGTTGTCGTCACAAGCGACATTCTTTGCTATGTACTTCTCGAGTGCCTGTTTCCGCTATCCTCTTTTCCATTACTGTAATTTCTTAGCTGCTTTTGCTTATTCTTTCCTATACCATTGTCTATTGTCGTCACGTCTTACTTTCCTTGTACTGTCGTTCTCGAGTGCCTGTTTCTGTTATTTTTTTTTCTACTGCTATTACTTCTTAGCCGCCTTCCTTTGTCTTCCCTTGCCTAAACTCTAGTTTATTGTCGTTACATACGACATTCTTTGCTATATACTTCTCGAGTGCTTGTTTCCGCTATACTCTCTTCGATTACTGTACTTTCTTAGCTGCGTTTATTCTTTCTTTATTTATACCGCTGTCTATTGTCGTCACGTCTTACCTTCTTAGTGCTGTCCTTCTCGAGTGCCTGTTTCTGTTATTTTCTTTACTACTGCTATTACTTGTTAGCCGCCTTCCTTTGTCTTCCCTTGCCTAAACTCTAGCTTATTGTCGTTACATACGACATTCTTTGCTATATACTTCTCGAGTGCTTGTTTCCGCTATCCTCTCTTCGATTACCGTAATTTCGTAGCTGCTTTTGTTTTTTCTTTACTTATACCGCTGTCTATTGTCGTCACGTCTTACCTTGTTAGTGCTGTCCTTCTCGAGTGCCTGTTTCTGTTATTTTCTTTTCTACTGCTATTACCTTTTAGCCGCCATCCTTTGTCATCCCTGACCTAAACTCCAGTCTGCTTTCGTCACACACGACATTCTTGATAATATACTTCTCGAGTGCCTGTTTCCGGTATCCCCTCTTCGATTGATGTAATTTCTTAGCTGCTTTTGTTTTTCCTTTACTTATGCCCTTGCCTATGGCCGTTCCGTCTTACCTTCATTTTACTGTCCTTCTTGAGTGCCTGTTTCTGTTATTTTCTTTTCTACTGCTATTACTTGTTAGCCCGCTTCCTTTGTCTTCCCTTACCCAAAAGCTAGTCTGTTATCGTCACTTGCGACATTCTTTGCTATATACTTCTCGAGTGTCTGTTTCCGCTATCCTTTCTTCGATTACTGTATTTTCTTAGCTGCGTTTATTTTCTCTTCACTTATGCCGTTGTCTATGGCCGTTCCGTCTTACTTTCTTTGTACTGTCCTTCTCGAGTGCCTGTTTTTGCCTTGTTTTCCCTACTGCTATTACTTGTTAGCCGCCTTCTTTTGTCTTCCCTTACCTTAACTCTAGTCAGCTTTCGTCACATAGGACACTCTTTATAATATACTTCTCGAGTGGCTGTTATCGCTATCCCCTTTCAATGGCCGTAATTTCTTAGCTGCTTTTGTTTTTCCTTTACTTATGCCGTTGTCTATGGCCGTTCCGTCTTACTTTCTTTTTACTGTCCTTCTCGAAGGCCTATTTCTGTTATATTTTTTTTCTACTGCTATTACCTGTTAGCCGCCTCCCTTTGTCTTCAATTACCTAAAATCTAGTTTGCTTTCGTCACATAGGACATTCTTTATAATATACTTCTCGAGTGCCTGTTCCCGCTATCCTCTCTTCGATTGCTGTAATTTCTTAGCTGCTTTTGCTTTTCGTTTATTTATACCGCTTTCTATTGGCGTTCTGTCTTATCTCTTTGTACTATCCTTCTCAAGTGCCTGTTTTTGTTATTTTCTTTTCTACTGCTATTACTAGTTGCCGCCTCCCTTTGTCTTCCATTACCTAAAGTCTAGTCTGCTTTCGTCACATAGGACATTCTTTATAATATACTTCTCGAGTGCCTGTTTCCGTTATTTTCTCTTCTACTGCTTTTATTTCTTGGCCGCTTTCCTTTGTCTTCCATCTCCTAAACTCTAGTCTATTGTCGTTACATACCACATTCTTTATAATATAATTCTCGAGTGCCTGTTTCCGCTATCCTCTCTTCGGTAACAGTAATTTCTTAGCTGCGTTTATTTTTCCTTTACTTATACCGTTGTGTATTGTAATCACGTCTTACTTTCTTTGTACTGTCCTTCTCAAGTGCCTGTTTCCGTTATTTTCTCTTCTACTGCTTTTATTTCTTAGCCGCCTGCCTTTGTCTTGTCTTACCTCAACTCTAGTCGATTGTCGCTATATACTGAATTCTTTGTAGTATACATCTCGAGTGTCTGATTGTGCCATCTTCCCTTGAACTGCTGTTACTTGTTAGTTGCATTTGTTTTTCCTTTACTTACACCGCTGTCTATTGCCGTTCCGTCTTAATTCTTTGTACTGTCCTTCCCAAGTGCCTATTTCTGTTATTTTCTCTTGTACTGCTATTACTTGTTAGCCGCCTCCCTTTGTCTTCCATTACCTAAAATCTAGTTTGCTTTCGTCACATAGGACATTCTTTATAATATACTTCTCGAGTGCCTGTTTCCTCTATCCTCTCTACGATTGCTGTAATATCTAAGCTGCTTTTGCTTTTCTTTTGTCTGTAACGCTGTGTATTGTCGTCACGTCTTACTTTCTTTGTACTGTCCTTCTCGAGTGCCTGTTTCTGTTATTTTCTCTTCTACTGCTTTTATCTCTTCGCCGCCTACCTTTGTCCTGCCTTACCTAAACTCTAGTCGATTGTCGTTACATATTACATTCTTTGTAATATAGTCCTCGAGTGTTTGATTCTGCCATCTCCCCTTCGACTGCTGTTATTTGTTAGCTGCTTTTGTTTTTCCTTTACTTACACCGCTGTCTATTGCCGTTCAGTCTTATTTCTTTGTACTATCCTTCCCAAGTGCCTGTTTCTGTTATTTTCTTTTCTACTGGTATTACTTGTTAGCCGCCAGGCTTTTTCTTTCCTTAAATAAACTCTAGTCCATTGTCGTCACATACTATATGCTTGGTAATATACTTCTGGAGTGTTTGATTCTGTAATTTACCCTTCGATTGCGGTAACTTGTTAGTTGCTTTTGTTTTTCCTTTATTTATATCTTCGTCTTTTGACGTTCCGTCTTACTTTCTTTGTACTATCCTTCTCAAGTGCCTGTTTCTGTTATTTTCTTTTCTACTGCTATTACTTGTTAGCCGCCTCCCTTTGTCTTGCCTTACCCAAACTCTATTCTATTGTCGCTATATACTGAATTCTTTGTAGTATACATCTCGAGTGTCGGATTGTGCCATCTTCCCTTGAACTGCTGTTACTTGTTAATTGCCTTTGTTTTTCCTTTACTTATACCGTTGTCTATTGTCGTTAGCCGGCTTCCTTTGTCTTCCATTACCTAAAATCTAGTCTGCTTTCGTCACTTAGTACATTCTTTATAATTTACTTCTCGAATGCCTGTTTCCGCTATCCTCTCTTCGATTACTGTAATTTTTTAGCTGCTTTTGTTTTTCCTTTACTTATTCCGTTGTCTATTGTCGTCACGGCTTACTTTCTTTGTGCTGTCCTTCTCGAGTGCCCGCTTCTGCCGTCTTCCCTTCGATAGCTGTTATTCGTTACCTGCCTTTCTTTTCCATTATCTACACCATTGGCTACTGCCGTCACATCTGTCCTTCTTTCTACGATCCCTCTCGAGTGCCTGATTTTGCCATCTTCCCTTCGACTGCTGTTACTTGTTAGTTGCCTTTGTTTTTCTTTTATTTATGCTATTGTCTATTGTCGTCACGTCTTACTTTCTTTGTATTATCCTTAAGGAGTGCCTCTTTCTGGCAGCTTTTCTTCGACTACTGTTATTTCTTAACCTCCGTTGTTTCCTTTTGTCTACGCCATTGACTATTGTCATCAAGTGTTTTCTTTTCTTGTATTGTCCTTCTTGAGTTCCTTGTCGTACTTTCTTTTCAATTCCGTCAATTCCTTTCCCGATTTGCTTTCCTTGAACTTCACTTTTTTCTCTTGCCTTCACGTGTTACTGCTCCACTACTAGTCTTTTAAAATGCATGTCTTAACTATCTTCTCTTTGACTGCTTCTGTTCCTTTGCCATCATTGTTTTCTTTTACCAGAACTTTTGTCTGTTCGTCTTATGTTTTGCCTTATTCAAACTTTCCGACATGACTGCCTGGTTCCAATTATTTACCTTCTTGAGCGTCTTTTCTTTGGCCGTCTTTGTTCTCCTTCCCTATGACTTAAGCAATGTTGTCTTCATGTCTTACCACTTGCAACTATCGTTTCTGAGTCTCTATTTCTACTTACTTGACTTCGGTTGCGCCCATTCCCTAGCGGTCTTCGCTTTTCTTCATTTAGCCTTCTTCTGTTTTCTTCACGTCTTCCTACCTTCAGCTTAGCTTCTTGTCTGCCTTCTCATACTTAGTCATTTTCGATTGCATGTTTCTTTTGTCGACTTTACTCTCCTTTCCATTGACTTTACACTGTTGCGTTTATCTTCTGTCTCATTCAAGCGTTCGGTCATGCTCTGTCCTTCTCCTCGGCTGAGTCTTTTGTTTCAATATCTTTGTTTCCTTTCACCTTGACTCTTGTCTATAGCATTCGTCATTTACTTCATTCAAACTATCCTTCGTGTTTTCCTGCTTGTAGGTTTTTCGCTCGGGCTATGCCTCTTCTTTTACCGTCTTTGTTTCGCTTTCCATTGTTTTAAGGTTTGTTGTCTTGACGTCGTAACTTGCTTCCGGTTTCCTTTTTCACTGCCTGCTTCCACACTATTCTCTTCGACTCCTTTGTTCTTTCGAACTCTTTGTTATTCTTCATTTAGACTATTGCTTGTTATCTCTACCTCTTCCTCGTTTTAGCTATCCCTGATAGGTGCTTGCTTATACTTACCTCTCTTATTCTGTTTTCCTTCTTTTGCCGTCTTTGTTTTCCTTCAACTTGAATATTTCACTGTTGGTATTGCGTTCTGTCTAATCAAACATTCGGTCTTGACTGCCTGCTTCGATTTCCGTGTCTTCTTCTCCGCCTTTACTTTTGACATCCTTGTTTGCTTTCACCTTTACTGCTGTCTGCAGACTAAATGCATTACTGTCAATCAAATATCATTCCCAACGGCCTCCTTATAATCTCTTCTCTTCAACTGCAGTTTTTCTTTTGCCTTTTTTGTTTTGCTTCACCTTGACAATTGTCTGTTTGTTTTAAGATTTGCCTTGTTAAAACTTTGCTTCTTCAGAGTCTGCTCAAACCTTCCTCACTTCCACTGCGTCATTTTCTCATGTTACTCTTGCTTTTTTTCACCTTGACTAATGTCTCTCTGGTTTCTGTATGAAATGATTCAAACTTTCCGTCTAGACTGATTTCTGTTAACTACTTCTCCTTCCTCTTAACTAGAGGTCTGTTGTGGCACGTCTTACTTCCTTCGTACTACGCTTATCGGGTGCTTGCTTCTCCTATCCTCTCTTCTACTACTGCTATTTGTTAGCTGCCTTTTTTTCTTTATCTACACCATAGTGGATTGTCGTTACATGTGACTTTCTTTGTGCAATTCTTCTCGGTTTGATGTTTCTGCTACCTTCTCTTCCACTGGTGATGTTCTATGCCACCTTTATTTTCCTTTTATAACACCTTTGTTCGTGGTTCTTATGTCTTACTTTCTTTCAACTTTCCATCTTCAGTGCCTGCTTATAGTCACTCCTCTTCGAATGCTTTTATTCGTCAGTCCCCATTATTTTTCTTTATCTACACTATTATCTATTGTCGTCACCTCTTTTATGCTTTCTACGATCCTCTTACAGTGCCTGTCTCCGCAATCCTCTCCTCGGCTGCTATTATTTGTTGGCTGCCTACCTTTTTCTTTATCGACACCATAGTCTATTGTCCTCACGCCTTACTTTTTTTGTACAATCTTTCTGGTGTTTTTGCAATCTCCTCTTCGACTGCTGTTAATTGTTAGCCAGCCTTGCTTTCCTTTATCAAAAATAATAGTCCATTGTCGTCACGTATTATTTTCTAGGTACTTCCTTTCTCGAATTCCTGTTTCTTCTATCCTCTCTTCGGCTGCAGTTATTCGTTGGCTTTCTTTTCTTTTCTTTTCTTTTCCTGTATCTACACGATTGCTTGTAGGTATTATAACATACTTTCTTTCAACATTCCATCTTGTGTGATTGCTTATACTTATTTCTCTTGGAATGCTTTTACTCGAAAGTCACCAGCATTTTCCTATATCTACACAATTGCTGTTGTCGTCACGTCTTACATCCTTTTTACTATGCCTATCGACTGAGTGTTTCTGCTGTCTTCTCTTAGACTCCTCTATTCATTAGCCGCCTTGTATTCCTATTTTTTACACCATTGCCTGTTTCTCTTTTGTCTTACTTTCTTTCAATTTTCCATATTGGAAAGCCTTTTTATACTTACTTCTCTACGAATGCTTTTATTCGTAATTCACCATTATCTTCCTTGATCTACACCATTGCTTTTGTCGTCATGTCTTACTGTCTTTGTGCTGTCCTTTTAGAGGCCCATTTTTGCTATTTTCTCTTCGACTACTGTTATTTTTTTTAACCGCTATTGTTTTTCTCTTATTTGCACCTTTGTCTATTGTCCTCACGTCTTATTTCTTTGTATTGTTCTTGTAATGTACCTACTTCTGCCACTTCCCTTCAACAGCTGTTATTCATTAGCAGCCTTTCTTTTCCATCGTCTACACCATTCTCTACTGCCGTCACACCAGTCTTTCTTTCTACAATTCTTCTCCAGTGTCTTTATCAGGTATCGTCTCTTCGACTGTTGGTTCTTGTAGGCTGCCTTTGCTTTCTCTTATCTGCACCATTGTCAATTCTCGTCACATCTTGCTTTCTTTGTGCTATCCTTTTCGCGTCCCTGTTTCTGCCAATTTTTGCGACTGCGGTTATTTTTTAACCGCCTTTGCATTTCTTTACCTAAGGCCTGGTCTATTGTCGTTATGTCTTACCTTTTTTTACTATGCTTCTCGAGTGCCTGTTTCCGCTATCCTCTCTTCGAATGCGGTAATTTCTTAGCTGCCTTTGTTTTTCCTTTATTTATATCGTCGTCTGTTGTCGTCACGTCTTACTTTCTTTGTTTTATCTTTCTGGAGAGCCTTTTTTCCCAGCTTTTCTTTGACTACTGTTATTTTTTAACCGCCGCTGTTTCACACTAGTCTATTGTCCCTCTTGACGTCCTTTTCTTACTTTCTTCTCAATTCCGCAATTCCTTTCCCGATTTGTTTTCCTTGAACTTCACTTTTTTCTCTTGCCTTCACGCTTTACTGCTCCACTGCTAGTCTTTTAAAGTGCATTTTAAAACTATCTTCTCTTTGACTGCTTCTTTTCCTTTGCCATCATTGTTTTCCTTTACCAGAACTTTGTCTGTTCGTCTTACGTTTTGCCTTATTCAACCTTTCCGTCATAACTGCCTGGTTCCAATTATTTACCTTCTTGAGCGTCTTTTCTTTGGCCGTCTTTGTTCTCTTTCCCTATGACTGAAGCAATATTGTCTTCATGTCTTACCACTTGCAGCTATCGTTTTTGAGTCTCTATTTCTATTTACTTCACTTCGGTTGCGCCCCTTCTCTAGCCTTCATATAGCCTTCTTCTGCTTTCTTCACGTCTTTCTACTTTCAGCTTAGCTTCTTGTCTGCCTTCTCATACTTAGTCCTTTCGATTGCATGTATTTTGGTGACTTTACTCTCCTTACGATTGACTTTAACCTTTGGTATTATCTTCTGTCTCATTCAAGCGATCGGTCAAGCCTTAAACTTCTCCTCGGCCGAGTCTTTTGTTTCAATGTCTTTGTTTCCTTTCACTTTGATTCTTTCCTGTAGCCTTCGTGTTTTACTTCATTCAAACTATCGGCCTTGATTGCCTTCTTATACGTTTTTCTCTTGGGCTACGCCTCTTCTTTTGCCTTTTTTTTCCGGTTTCTGTTGCTTTAATTTTTGTTGTCTTGACGTCTTACCTTGCTTCCAGTATCCTTCTTCACTGCCTGCTTCCACACTACTTTCTTCAACTCCTTCTTTCTTTCGGCTTCTTTATTTTTGTTCATGTAGACTACTGCTTGTTATCTCTACCTCTTCCTCGTTTTAGCTATCCCTCATGGGTGCTTGCTTATACTTACCTCTCTTATTCTGTTTTCCTTCTTTTGCCGTCTTTGTTTTCCTTGAATATTCCACTGTTGGTATTGCGCTCTGTCTAATTAAACATTCGGTCTTGACTGCCCGCTTCGATTTCCGTGTCTTCTTCTCTGCCTTTACTTTTGACATCCTTGTTTGCTTTCACCTTTATTGCCTTCTGCAGACTAAATGCATTACTGTCACTCAATATCATTTTCAATAGCGTCCTTAGAATCTCTTCTCTTCAACTGCATTTTTTCTTTTGCCTTTTTTTTGCTTTACCTTGACAATTGTCTGTTTGTTTTAAGATTTGCCTTGTTTAAACTTTGAAAATTAACATCTCTCTTGTTGCGCTTGCCGTTTTTTCACCTTTACTAATGTCTCTCTGGTTTCTGTATTAAATAATTCCAACTTTCCGTCTAAAGTACTCGTTGTTAGTAACCTCAATCAAACTGTTTCTTTTTCGTCGTTCGCCACCTTTGTTTTCCTTTATCTAGACTATTGCCGGTTGTCCTCACTTCTTCCTTTTTACAACTATGCTTCTTGAGTGCGTACTCATACTTTCTTCCCTTCGACTATGCCATTTCTCTTTCCGTCTCGTTTTCCGTCACCTTGACTATTGTCTGTTGGTATAACGGTTTGCCTTATTCAAACTTTCCGTCTTTACTGCAAGCTTACATTTCCTTGTCTTCGACTGCTTCTTCTCTATGCTGCCTTTGTTTTGATTCACGTTGACTATAGTCTCTTGCTTTAAAGTCTTGCCCTCTTGCAACGAATCTTCTTAACAACCTGCTCATACTTTATTCTCTTCAACTGCCATCTTTACTTTTGTTTTCTTTGTGTCTTTGTACTTCTGCTTTTGCCGGCTGTTTTCACTTTTAACCTCATTCAATCTTTGATTCTCGTTTGTGTGCTTCTACCTTCCTTTCTTCCTTTGCGTCATTTTTCTTCTCCTTCATTTAAACTATTGTGTGCTATGACTTCTTTCTTTAAATCATCCTTGTTGACTGGCTGATGACACTTTTTTACCTTCGTCAGCGTCTTCTCTCTGGCCGTCTTTGTTGTCCCTTCCCTTGACTTAAGGACTTGTTGTCTTCACTTCTTACCTTCTTTCAAGTATGCTTCTTGAGTGCCTGCTTATAGTTACTCCTCTTCGACTTCTTTTTTTCTTTAGCCATCTTTGATTTTTTTCGTCTAGACTACTGTCCGTTATTTTCAAGTCTTCCTACTTCCAACTTATCTTCTTGTGTGCCTTCTTATGATTATTTGTTTTCGACTGTATGCTTCTTTTGTCGACTCTTTTCTCCTTCTCCTTGACTTTTGCTTGTTCGTTTTACGTTCTGTCCCGTTCAAACTATCCGTCTTGATTGCCTGCTTATACGCTTTTCTCTCGGGTTGCTTCTTTTCCTTTGCGGTCTTTGTTCTCCTTTTCCTTGACTTAAGGTTCGTTGTCTTCAAGACTTACCTTCTTTCAACTATCCTTTTTTCACTGCCTTCTTCCACACCATTCTCTTCAACTCCTTATTTCATTCTTGGTCTTTATTTTTCTTTATGTAGACTATTGCATGTTATCTCTACGTCTTCCTCGTTTTAGCTATCCTTCTTGACTGCTTGCTAAGTTATACTTACTTCTCTTTTTCGGTTTTCTTTCTTTTACCGTCTTTTTTATCCTTTCCCTTTACTTAAGGTTTGTTGCTTTCATGTCTTACTTTCCTTCAACTATTCTTCTTTAGCAGTGCCTGCTTCTACACCATTCTCGTGGACTGCTTCTTTTCTTTCGCCGTCTTTGTTTTCCTTCATGTAGAATATTCTCTATTCTCTTTGCGTCTTCGAGTGCCTGCTTTTGCTTCGTTCTCTTCGACTACTTCTTTTCCTTGGCCATCTCCTTTAGGCTATTGTCTGTTATCTTTACGCCTTTCTTTCTTTCAACTATCCTTCTTGTGAGCCTTTTTATATTTACTTCTCTTCGACTGCCGTTATTCGTTACTGCCTTTGTTTTCCTACAGCATTGGTATCTTATTCTGTCTAATCAGTTACATCTGTCTTCACTTGCATCCATTCATGGTGTTCTGCTTTTGTATCTGATATTCAACCTCACTTTATCTGTACTATTTTAAACAATGTTTAATTCGATTACTTATCTTGTTTTCTAACTGCATCTTGGTCATTTGCTATCTTCCTTTGCGTTGGTTTTGTAAATGTTGATTCTTATATCTATTAATCATTATTTTCTATTACTATCTCTACTCAATGTCATCTGCTTTTCCTTCTCATAAATGTTCTTGTTTTGATTTGCCTGTAATAGCTTTCTTGACTATAAATATCCCTTTTTCGTATCTCTATTTCGATCTTCATGTGTATTTCACATTAGCTATTTCAATTGTAATTTAAACGTTTGCCTTTGTCTTTGCTTGCTTTAGTCCTTCGTTCCAACTTTTGCCATCCTAGTTATTAAAACTTTTACGTCATTTTACCCCAACACTTTTCTTTTTATGTAAATTCAACTGGCTTACTTTTCATTAGTTTGTAAGTGTTGCTCTCTCTCTTTACTTTGGTTACCCTAATATCTTTTCGAACTAAGTAGTTTCAGGAACAATATCTACCTAGTTCCTTTTATCTTTTCTTGTGCTAGTTCCTTGTTTCGACTTTTGACTTTTACTTTGTTTCTCGCTACAAACATTAGTCTTTCTACCATTTGTTTTACATTGTCTTTGCAACTGAATTCTTGTATTGGCTATTTGAATCTCTACTCAAATGATTGCAGGCCAAAATTACGTGCATGTTTTCTGCATGGTAACAGCTGTTAATTCCTCTGAATTCTTTTGGTCTAAATATTACATATTACAACTTTTGTTTTCATCAAATTGCTTTCTATAATTTATTTTTTTCTCTGTGTTTTTAACAGCATAATCTTGTTGGTCTAAATTGGTCTACTTTAGCCTTTATTTAAATTTACTTTCGCGTTTTCATATTCATACTCACCTAACCTATCCGTTTCATTAGCTACGTCTACCTTATTCAAATATCAGTAGACGTGAGTTCGTTACACTGTCTTTGCTAAGTGACGCCTGCCTTTCATATTGTTGTTTACTGTCTTCGGCAGTTCGGCTTCATGTACTTTTGTAATCTTTATATTTTCCTTTCGCGTTTCCAAGGCCTTGTTCATCTCATTGACTTATGTATCTTGAGCACTTTAGTCTTTACGTAAATGTCTGAAGTTCGAACTTTATTGCACTGTTTTCTGTTTAGTGGCGTCTGTCGCGCGGTTTGTAGATAACTTTCTCTGACTCTTTATTCTTCATCATTTCTTACCGCAAACTTTAATCCTCATACTTGAATTTTTCTATATATTTCTATCTTGCGTTTATATGCTCATGTTCATCTCTTTGCAATTTGGGTATTGGCTAAGTTAATCTTTACGGAATTGTCTGGAGTAGTGAGTTCTTTCCATTGATCTGCTTAGTAACGTCTGTCTGTCTCCGCCTGTTTTTCTAATTTGTTCCTTTTCTTCATGGTTTCAAATGTATTCTCATTTTACATTTCGTTCTTTGTCTAACTTAACTTTTTTCACCTGCCTCCAGTTCTGACTTTCTTGCACTTTCCTTCTTAAGTGACATGTTTCTTTTACATTGTTAATTACTTCTTTCAAAAGTTCTTTCTGTCATTATCATTTGCTACATGTCTTTAGCTTTATGTTCTTTAATAAACCTCTCCTTTATGGTTTCAAGTTCATGTTTATTTTGTTGTTCTTTCGATTTTTGTTATTTTAGTCTTAATAGAACTGACTGCAGTCCTGACTTAGTTGTATTATTTTTGGTCAGTGACGCCAGTCTTTCCATTTGTTGATTGTAACCTTTTGCGTCTTGTCTGGTCATATACTATATAAGTTTCCTTCATGTTTTCAAGTGTATGTTTATTTTGTTGTTATTTCAGTCTTTTCTATTTTAGTATTCGTGCAACTGTCTGAAGTCTTGATTTAGTTGCACGTTTCTCTGCTTCAGTTCTGCTTATTTGCTATGTATTTTCCACCTCATTAAGTGCTTGTGTATAAAATTGTCCTTTCATTGTTTTGTTACCGTAGTTGTTATTCAAATATCTACAGTCCTGAGTTCCTTGCACTGTTGTTTGCTTACTCACGTCTCTCTTTTGCTTTGCCGATTTCTTTTTTCGAGTTTCTTTCTCGTTAGTGTTTCATAATACATCTTTTCTAAGTCTTGTCTGAACTCTAATGCATTCTAAATTTTGTTTTTCGTTCTTTGGCTTCTTTGGCAAACCTATACATTTTTTTGGTGCTTTTCTAACAATTTGTTCTTTGTTAGGTCTTGTCTGAACTCTAATGCATTCTAAATTTGTGTTTCGTTCTTTGGGTTCTTTGGCAAACCTATACATTTTCTTGGTGCTTTTCTAACAATTTGTTCTTTGACTAATTCAATCTTTATGCAACTGTCTACAGTCGTGACTTCCTTCCATTGTTGTTATCTTTATAATAACTGGTTCCCTTTTTTGTCTTGGCTACTTTAGTATTCACTCTGTTGTATCCAGTCCTTCGGTTCTTGCACTTTTCTCTGCTTGTTGACGTATGTATTTCTTTTTGTTGGCTAATTTTTTTAAATTCTCCTTTCCTGTACTGCTTCTTACAACATTTTCCTGCGTCTTCCATCCTATTCTACTACATACATTTTTTTTTATGTTTTTAAGTGCATGTGCACTTTATTGTCGTTTCTGTCTTTGCAAACTTTCGTATTTAGTCCCGGATTCCTTGCACTCTTCTGTGGTTAGTAACTTCTCTTATTTGCTCTGTCGATTGTATCCTTGGACTCCTTGATTGCTTCTAAATACAACTTTTCTAGTCTTCAAACGACTATCTACAGTCTTCTATTTTGAAGTGTTTGTTTATTATATGGTCTCCTTGTTGCTTTGCTTCCGTTGTCTTTATTCAAATATCTGCAGTCATGACTTGGTGACATCTGTCTTTCCAATTGGTGATTTATTCTTTCGACTTTCCATTCCCTTTCTTTTTGTTACTAAATTATTCCTCATCTTTTCTCTTATTCTACTATTTACTTTTTATTATACATTATATTTTCAAGTCCATGTTCATTCTTTCCACTCTCTTTTCTTTTGATGTTTCTTACTACATCTTTTCTGCCTGTTGACTGATCTTCTGCTATATACTTTTTGTTTCTGCTTTTAAATACGTTCTCATTTTCCTGTCAATTTGTTCTCTGGCTAATTTAATCCTTATTCAACTGTCTCTAGTCCTGTTTTCTCCTTAACGACCTTTTTGGTTTAATTGGTTTGTTTGTTAACTTTCCCTTCTTTATTAAGTATTAGTACAACCTTTCCGCTTTAAGTCCTTTTCCCGTTCTAAATATTTGCTTATCTGGTTCCTTTTTATGTTTTACCTACTTCACTTTTTACGTAACTGTTATTTGAGTTTGATAACTTGTTTATGTTATTGTTCCTTATCAAAACTTGTCTGCGTCTTGTCTGTTTTTATACCTTCTATATTTCCTTCATGTTTTCACGTGCCTGTTCATTTTGTTGCTAATTTTGTCTTCTTTACACAACTGTCTCTTGTCCTGACTTCCTTGCCCTGTTCTCTACTCAATAGCATCACTCTTTCCTTCTGTTGATTAGTTTACTAGACTATCCTTGCTGTGATCATTTCTTACTACAACTGTTCCACCTTATTGGATCTCTTTCTTAGTGCTAAATGATTGTTTACATTTGTCTTTCGTATTCTTAGTCACTACACCTATGCGTTTTTATCTGTTTTTACATTTTGCCTTCTCTTTATTATTTCTTTTGTGTTAGGTTCTTACTTGGTGACATTAGCTTCTTGTGTCTTTACACAAACGTCTGTAATCCTGAATTCATTGCTCTGCTAAGTGACATCTGTCTTTGGGTTTATTGCTTACTTCTCCTGACTTTCCTTTCCTATAATCTTTCTGGAGCCTTTCTACTTCATGTATTTGTCCGTTCCATTGATTTTCCCTGTTTTGCTTATTCATCTGGTTCCCTTATTTGTTTAGGCCACTTTAATCTTGATACAACTGTCTCCAATCCCGCGTTCCCATTTTTTGTCTCTTCACTACCTAATTGTGTCACACTACTTTCTCCTGTAATGATGTGTTCTTTTTCTCTGCGTGTTTTCTGCGTTGGCAAGTACTTATTCATTTCGTTGTCATTTTTGCCTTCGGTTACTTAACTCATTATATAGTTGTCTGAAATCCTTGCTTCGTTGCTTTGTCTCTGCACCGTTGCATGTGTCTTTCTCTATGTTTGTTGCCTGTATCTACACGTCTACCATATATTTGTCACGACAACAGTCCGTCATGATACCTATCTTTCTATTTTTAACCTTCGTTTATCTTTGTCTATGCATCCATGTCTAGTTTAAGTTTTTTATCTTTGTTAGTTAAGCCCTTACTTTAATTTCTATCTTCTTGATTTTTTTACCGTTCTTTGCTTAGTGACATCTGTCTGTAGTTTCGTTGATAACGTCCTTCGACTCTTCTGTCGTTAATTAATATTTACTACAAATTTTCTATATTATCTATTTTTCCTCTGTATATTTTTGCTCTTGTGTTTACAACTACTAGTAATTTTCTTGTCTTTTCCGCCGTTACTACTTCTTTCCTACACGCTTTTGCATATGTCTTTCCTTGCTTTGCATATGTCTTTCCTTTCTTTGCATATGTCTTTCCTTGCTTTGCATATGTCTTTCCTTGCTTTGCCTATGTCTTTCCGTGCTTTGCATATGTCTTTCCTTGCTTTGCATATGTCTTTCCTTGCTTTGCATATGTCTTTCCTTGCTTTGCATACGTCTTTCTTTGCTTTGCATATGTCTTTCCTTGCTTTGCATATGTCTTTCCTTGCTTTGCATATGTCTTTCCTTGCTTTGCATATGTCTTTCCTTGCTTTGCATATG
>JANTCA010008149.1:15093-28652 GCA_024741275.1 Chironex yamaguchii
TCTTTCTTTGCTTTGCATATGTCTTTCCTTGCTTTGCATATGTCTTTCCTTGCTTTGCATATGTTTTTCCTTGCGTTAGTTTCTAGTTAGATTCCTCTCTCAAATTTAATTGAAATTCGTCTCTTGATTATTTCACTTATCGCTCTGGTAAATCACTTTTTTATCTTTAACTTTCCGTTATATATTTCCTATATATTTAAATTTTCGTTCATCTTTGCACATGCAATTTTTTCTTTTTGTTTTTTCTTGATCTTCACTACTTTAGTGTTTAGCCAAATGTATATGCTCTGGACTTCCTTGTTTAACCGTCAGAAGTCCTTGTTTTCTTGCTTCCTCTCTACTCTGTTGTATATGTCTTTTCTTGTGTTAGCTTCTTGATCTTTTAATCTTTCATATTCCTAGTTGCGACTAATATGCTTCATGTGAGCAACATTCTTATCATAAACGTGCATAAATTTTTCCTTATTTATCTTTTCTTTTTGTCATTTTTGGCATTCACTAATTTAGTGTTTACTCAAATGTTTATATTCCTGACTTACTTTTACTGCTCTCTGATTAAAGACCTTCGTCTTTTATTTCTTTATTACTTCCTTCAATTCTTCTGTTGCTAATTATTCCTTACTACCAGTTTCTGGTGATTAACTGTTTCTCTTAAATGTATATTTTCTTCATGTTTACAAGTAATTGTTCATCGTTCTCTTTTCTACCTTCTTTATATTTAAACCTTTGCTTAAATGTCTGCAGGTCTTGTTTTCTTTTCTCTATGCTGTTGCGTATGTCGTCATTGCATTAGTTTCTTTTTTCGATTCTTCTTTCATATTTTTTATTAGCTACATTCATTCTTCTTGTTAGTCATCTCTGAATATCTTAATTTTCCTTTTATCTTTTTAAATGCGATTATACCATTTTGGCCTTTACTACTTTAGTTTTTACTCAAATGTCTGCAGTTCTGATGTAGGTGCATTGTTCTCTGCGTAGTGACATCAGACTCCTGTTTCATTGATTACTCAATTCGACTTTGTTTTAGTAAATATTTCTCACCAGAGTTTTACTTATCATCAACTTCCTTTCGAACTGTTTTCTTTATTTTTCAACTTCATATGCATCTTTTTGTTTTTTTCTGCCTTTGGCTACCTAACTTTTCTTTTAAATTTCTGAATTCCTGAATTCCTTGCTCTCACTCTCTTTGCAATTGCATATGTCGTCGCTTATGATTTTTTTCGTCTTATTTTGTACATTGTTAGTTATCTCACCTATTTGTCTTACTATTAACTTTCTATATCTTAATGTTTTTTCCTTAGCAGATGAATTATTGTCTTGTTGTCCTTTTTGCGCTTCTCTCTTTTAGCAAATGTTAGCAGTAATGACGTTCTTACAACTTTTATATTTATTGACATCTGTCTTTGGTTTCAGTGATTCCTTTGTTCAACTCTTGTTACTCTAATTACAACTCATTATGGCTTGCATAACTCAAATTTATTATTTATTTTTCCTTCATGTTTCAAGCGCATGATGGTTTTTCTAATTTTTTCTTACTCACTTGTGCTAATTTTCATTTGTTTCTTAGTCCTGCTCTGTGTATTTATCTTGGCACCTTAATCCATTTCCAATTGTCTCCTGTTCAATCTCTACTCAAGTCCTTTAATCTTTTCTACTTAATTCGCTGTTTCGACTCTTGCTTTATGTTGTTACTCACTATAACCATCAACCTTGCTAGCTTTCTATTACTAACTTGTGCATTGCTTTTGTAACTGGCTGTTTTTCATTACCTTGACTATTCTAGTCTCTACACAAAAATCTGAAGTTCTTAATTCCTTGCAGGGTCTTGAGTTAGTGGCATCTAACTTTAGTATGGTTGGTTTCTTAATAGATGCAAACTACAACTTTCCTTCTTATTAACATCCTGCTTACTATTTAGTTTCTATATGTGTCACAAATGATATCTTAAACTTGTTGTCTTTCTTTACCCTTGGCTACCTGCGTTCTTTCCAAATGTCTGCTGTTCTTGTTTCCTTTTACTGCTGCATCCTTCTTTTGTTGCTTTATGTCGTTGATTCAACATTTGTTTTCTTTATTTGTGCCCATTACAATTCATATAACTTTCTGTCATGTACTTATGCGTTTTTTAAACTTCATCTTTGTCTTGTCGGCTGTTTTCACCTGGCTCCTAAAGTGTCTGAAGTCCTTGCTTGCTTTTACTGTCTCTAGTTAGCTGCATATACCTTTCTTGAATTAGTTACTTCTTTTGATTTTTATCCTCAATATTGTCGAAACCATGTTTTTTCAGAGCAAGTATTCTATCATTTAATTTACTTTATTCTGTTTTTCGTCTTTATTTTGGCTCCTTCAGTCTTTTTTCAAATGTCTGCTATTTTGACAACCTTTACACTAGGTTTACATAGTTAGATCTGCATATATCTACGTCGATACTCTGTTACGACTTTGTTTTATATATCGTTACTCACTCTAACAACGTTTCTTTTTAACCACCTTCAATACTGTACTTTTTGTTTTTGGTCTGCATCTTTCTCTTTTTATTTTTGCTAAACGTGGTCGTTCTTCAGTCGACATCAGGTGTTCTTTTCCGACCTATTTCAGAAAAGTCTTTTATCTGCATCTGCTCTTTGTTTTGTTAGCGTTTAGCTGTCCCTGTTTACTTTGAACAGTTAATCGCTACATTACTTCTTGATAACAACCTTTGCATTGGTCCAGTTATTGTTGATGTCGTTCACTTTGTCCATTTTAGATTGTTATACCTGTTGTATTTTCCGTTTTACTCTTATCATTAATAGTTTGTATCTGTTCTTGTTGCAGTATTTCTATGCTGTTTTTTATTTCGAGTCTAAGTCCACTGTATGTGTTTCTTTTCCTCTCCGTTTTTTGACTTGTTTTTGCATTTGTCAATGGTATCATTTACTCGTTTTGTTCTTTTCGTGTGAAGTCGGCTGGTTAATTCATAATTAGATGCCTTTTTTCTCTTGATATCAAGTCCGGTGCTATTTTTGATAACAAGGTATCTGCTGTTGTTGTAGTTTGCATCCCATTCTCTGTTTAATTATTTCACTTTATTTCCTTAATTTCTCAATTTTATTCCCTTTAGTATTGTCTAACTTCCTTTTTAAGTCTGAATTAAAGCTACGTACTCTTACTAAGTGTTCTTTTCCTCACCCCATTTTATTATCTTTTACTTCGCTTTTGGCTGTTATTTTCATTTTATTCTCCTTGCTATTTGCCGTTACTTAGTTATATCTAGCTCTTGTTAGATTTTTCAATAATATGCCCTACATTCAGCTGCCAATAACGCCTTCACATGATTTCTTCTTGTGACTTCTCTTAGCTTTCTCTCAGCCTTGTATCCTCACTTCGATAGTTCATTGCTGTTTATTAATGTTATTGCTCTTTCAAAAGACAATTCATTTCTTACCATTCAGTGTTTGTTGTAAAGATCTGTATTTGCCCCCCTACCTCCCGTAGTCTAATATAAAAATAATCAGTTTCTATAATTTTCTTCTGCACCTCGAATTATATAACTCTTTCAAATCTGCTCACTTTCTTCCTTTCGAATTCCTATATTTATTTTCTTCCTCTCCCCAACTATTCTCCTTTCCTATCAACTTTCGTAATCACTTTAGCTATGTTGCCTTTCCTTAGAAGTCTGAAACATCTAAAGTTGTTATTGCTCAAGTTAGAAAAGAAAAGTAGTTTAAGAATGAAACAAACTTGAAAAAATGAATACGATATTACAAGGCGGTCAAATGAACAGACAAGAGAATTCAAAACTAGCCAAGGCTATTGAAGAGACGCAAGATGTATACTGAAATAAAAAAACGCCAAACAGTTGAAAAACCTAATAAAAAACCAAATGTGTTCCTAGTTTATATGAAAAAGGCAGTTGAGAAAGACAACAAGATGGGAGACTAAAGAAATTCTTTGTTTATTTTTACTTTCTCGCCTGTTCAATGAACCTTCATCATAATTTCGTTATTGAAAGCCTTTCACATTGTGATATATTCGGCTCGTTTTATCTCCCCATACTCTGCTCATGTTTCTCCCTTGTCTTAGCGGATTTTCGCAAATGATTTTAACTATTTTCATTAACTTCGTCTTGAGTGAATGCCCATTTGGAAGTTTTTCTGTTATTCCTTTGCCAATTCACAAGTTTCTGTATTGGCTTTATCTAGTTGTTTAATTTCCTTTTCTTTACCTTTTCTTCTTATCGCATCAGGATGTCTTCTTTTGTCTTTTGTCCGTTGTTTTTTCTCAAATGCATTGCTCTCTTCTTCATTTTATGTATTCCATGTCTTAACGGTCTTCTTTTGTCCTCTCCCTCGTAAGTTTTCTTTGACAGTCTTAAGCTCCTCTTCTTATGAGTCCTGACCTTTACTATGTTTTTTTTTTGACAAAAGAGATACATTTTTATAACAATTTTCTCTGTAAATTAATAATTTACAACTGCCTTCCAGCTTCCTCGCTGCCCACTTTTCTGTGCCATTCATCTGGTCTCTGTTAGTATCTTTGTGCCGGTTTGATATGAGAAATTTATCATTCCTCTACTACTTTTGACTGTCTTCATTCTCATCAATTTTTTCTTAACTATGCAATATGATTCTTCTGTTCTTTCAGTAGTGCCCTCTAAATAGTCATCCTTTCTTTTTCCCAGCCACATTCTTCTGCTCTTATTTCTGACGTTTTAATAGTCCTTGTCTCAGTAGTCCTTGTTGTCGTCTGCCACCAATACTCTCCTCTGGTGCCTTTGGTCTTAAGATGTCATCCATTTATTTATCTTACTGTTTGCACTGTCTTCATCTCTATCCAGTGGCAATTTAGATTGATTATGATACTATTTTTTCTGTTCGTTGCCACTCCGTCTTCCTTTGTTTTCTCATCTGTATCAAAAATGCTCATTACCCCTCGGAATACCATTTCATCGTTTCTCTATACTTTCGTTTCCATCTACTCATTTTAACTTTCCATCACGTTCTTTCTGTCCATATCGCTGTGATGTTTTTTGCTCCAGTTTTTCCTGCTGTCCTCAGTTATAACTTTCTTCAAGTATTCTATTTTATATCTGTTTCTTTTTGCAGTTTTCCCTATTACCCATAACTGATTACTAAATTCTTTGTTTGACATTCCTTTTCTAGTTTAACAGCTCTTCAGTCTGTACCTTTTCATTATTTCTTTGTTCTTCTGTTTTGTCTAGCAGCCCTTTATTTTATAGATGTCCCTCCATTTTTAAGGGATTTTTTGCCTTATCTTTTCTTTGCTATTTGTCACCTGCATTCTTTTCATATTCTCCTGTTTCTCTTTGTCTCTCTTAAGCTGTCATGCAGTCATTTGCGCCCTCTTCCGGTAACACCCAATCTCTTTTCATGCACATCTCCTGTCTGATCTCCGACTTTGTTCTGCTTTAGCTCTGTTTTTATTTTGTTTTCCTACTGTTCCCTTTCATAGTTACTGGTTTACCTCTTTCAGTTACTATTTATCATAACCGACTCTTTGGTGGTTAGCTCATATTCATGACTTCAGCTGTTTGGTCTTTTGCTACCTTTTACTATCTTTCTTTCTTTTCGCTATTCGTCCTTGTTAGCATTTCTCCCTCTTTACTGATTTTCCGCAAGCGCCATTGCTCAGTACTCTGCAATACTTTTTCTTCTTGGTTCTTGTTCATCTTTTTTATTGCTGGAGCTATCCTGAATCATCCCACTTAATCGATTTTAAGTTATCGATGCTCACCAAATCTTCGTCTACTTGTTCCTTCCTCTGTTTTTCTCCGCTACCATTATAACTTTTTACAGCTTTGCATCTTGTCCTTTCTCTGTCACAACTTTCCTTTCTCTCTTGCTTTAGTCATTTGCTCTCTGCCTCCCCTCTCCCTCTTTACACGGATATGAAGTTTGTTGTCGTTTGTTTTTATTGATATCTGTAGCGTTTTATTTACAATTTAGCGACCTATGTTTTGGATGTCCATCTTCGTGTTGTTTACTTACTATTTCTTTTGACAGTTGTCGGCCTCTTTACCTTTGTTACTTATCTTTATAATTTATCTGTGTGCGAAAATTTAGTCCCTTTTCTTCCCGTAAATTTTTTCAGTCTTGAAAGTTCTTTCTTCATGTCTCTTCATTTTTAGTCGTTTGATGATGTTAAGCATCGTCAGTGTTTTAGCTGTTTTTGCGTTTTTGTTTTTCTTTTAGCTATCATTTTATGCTTTTTTCCGTTCTTTTCTTAGATATTCCATGCTCCATTTTTGCCTTTTTCAGCTGAATCTTCCCTCTTTATTTTCTTCGATTGTAAACACTTCAGTCTACCCATACTTATTACATTTTTCCTTTTCCACGTTTCCACCCTACCGTCATCATCTCAACATTTTAATCTCCAACTTTACCTTCCTCTAATCCATTTGATCTCAACACTTCAACTTTCTCTCCTTTCTTGAATCCATCAACTACTCAGTTTTATCAGTTTATTCTCTTGACAGCTGTCATGAAGTTATCTGTCGTCTCTTCAGCGGGTCTTTATTCTTATGTTTTTGTTATGAGTCTTCTATCGATGGACTGCTTATTGAATATCTTCTTCCTTTGTGCATTCTTTCTTAGCCATTTATTCGCTGTGGATGTTATGGTCTTTTTCTTTTGCTCACGTATTTCTCCCATCGGCTGCCTTTGCTGTTGTCTTCCCTCTTCTATCATACACTTATATTTATCCCTATACACCTTTAGATTTCTTCTTGTCATCATTCTACACTTGCATCTTTTCTCTTGTATTTCTTAAAACCATCACTACTTGTTCCTAGTTATCTCTCTGTGATAATCACACTAATGCTTTTATACTGTCGTTGTCGTTCTTCTTTCTAATTCCTTTTAAATGTTCAGTTTGCCTTTGTCATCTCTTTAGGTATTTCGTCATATTATTTTGCCTTCATGTTGTACCTACTCCTGCTTATTGTCCGTTGTTATTTCCACTCTTAATTGTCTGTTGTCAATTGCCAGTATTCCTTGTATACTTCCCACCTTTCGTTGTTTTTTTGAGGTTTTTCACACTGTTTCTTTAAATCTTCACTACGTCGTTACGTGGCCACCTTTCTCGTTGGCTTTTATTCCTTTTTCGCGTTGCTGACGTTGCTTTCCTTCATTTTTCTGCTTCCTTTGACGTCCGTGTAATTTTAAAAATATTCGTTCTCTCTGCTTCAATGATCTGTATATCTCCTTTTTCTTCGACGTTGTTTCTTCTGTTTGTAGTCATTATTCATTAAACTGCTGCGAATCAGTACTACTCTCTCTACTTAGTAAGTTTTTCAATTCTTATACTGATCCTTTGACATTTAACTCCTTTCGTTTCTTTCCTTTTCACTGTCATTTGTGCTTAACTCTCATGGATCTCTCCTGTTCTAAAACTTCCTTTTGAATCTTAAGTGACAAGCTTTACATTATAAATATTCTTGATTCTTATTTTGCACTTTTGAAAGGTGCTTAGAGTTTATAATTTAGAAATATGCATTGGCCTAACCGACGAACTTTGCATTTTACTGATTTCCTTTCGACTTTAATACTTCCTTAATTTCTTCACATTTCGTAGAAAATTATTCACCAAACTATGATTCATATATTTTGAATACCTTTAAGGATTCCTCTCTAGTGTTGCTTCGACAGGATCGTCCAAAACAAAGTACTTTTTATGATTAAGATCAAATTGCTATCATATTATTGTCATATATTTTGAAATTTCTTTCTTAAAATTGAGTTAAACATGATTTCATATATGTATTCTGTCTATTTGTACTCTAAAGCGTTTGTCTGAGTTAGAATTAGCGAAGAGAATTACTATCCTTTGGGGTATGATATCGTAATCCATACACAAACATCATTTGCTAATAATCTCTTACACTAGGTTTCATCATTTGGACTCAGAAAACCAATTATCAATTTCTTATCTTGTTGTCAATTTGTTTGAAGCTGTATTTAATAGTTAACATGAAAAATTGTCTTTGCGTTCATTTCCAAACTCAGCGTCTTCTAACACCAGGTTTTTTGTCCTTCCTTAAATCACTTTATACTTTCAAGTTTGAACCTGTTTGGATATAATACAGCGTCTTTTAGTGTTATACTGTTTTCGTTACCTTACTGATTTCTTATTCTTTACTTACTGGATATTTTTATTTAAATTCTCGTACTGTTGGCATTTTTTCCACTACATTTTACCTTTATTCGACTTGAGCCCCAAGAATACTGTATTTAAACCTTTTTATTCTATCCGTCCATAATATTTTCATTACTAATGAATAATTTTTTTATTTGGAATAAGGCATTCATTTACATGTTCATGATTTTCTTATTTTCTTGAAACATATTGCGTAACTTGCTCTATAATCTTGTTTCTTATTCTTCTCACTATTCCTCAGCATCTTGTATTGGCCTTGCTCTATTTTCTTGTCACCTTTATTACAAATGTGTGTTTTTCTTCGTCCCTATTGTGTTCCCTTGAATTGTTAAAAGTAAAAAGCTCATCATACTATAAATCCAGACTTTGTTCCATGCAGATACAAGATTTGTAACTTGCAACATCTACAATTCTTTGAAATTCTAATTCTATTTTCAAGTCTTTGTAAACGCTGTTCAACGTAATACATTTAAAACGAGAGTGTAATAGTTTGCTTTCAGAATGCATTTTAAAATCAGACAGTATCAACTTTGTTATGATATTGAGACGGAGAGTACAATAAAACAAGCTGTGAGTTTTCTGATAAGCACCTGGAAAAGCTTAGGTTGTGCCTCTGAGCGTATAATTCCTCTTACTTACATATGTATCTATCTATCTATCTATCTATCTATCTATCTATCTATCTATCTATCTATCTATATATCTTTCTGACTTTTCTCCTCTCTTTCTTTCTTTCTTTATTGCTTGCTTTCTTTCTTTCTTTCTTTCTTTATTTCTTGCTTTATTTCTTGCTTTATTTCTTGCTTTCTTTCTTTCTTTCTTGCTTGCTTGCTTTCTTTCTTTCTTAATCGACTGCGTCTCAAGTATTGTCTTTATCATGTAGCTTAGTAGCTGTCCGTAGCACGTCAGGTCCGTTATATATCTGACTTTTTTATCCCAAGCAGTTCTGTCTGTCTGTCTCTCAGTCTGTCTATATATCCAGCTATTTATATTTTTATTCAAGCTATTGCACCAGGTACTTTTTAGAGTGTCATGGACGTTTCAGTTATGAAGTATAGTCTGGAATTATTATAGAAAGCTCTTTTTCAGATAAAGTCCAATTCTCGTTTCTTTAAACTTGAAAACTACTTTTTCGAGTAGTACGCTCCACGTGGAATCCTTACTGCTAAATACATTCTAATCTCTCTCGTTATTTTCTTTTCTGATACATTTTAAATGTACTCGCAAACATCATGCCTTAACATTTTGGAGCTTACTTTCATTGTCCGTTACATCCACTGAATTTCAACGTTGTAGGTTAAATGGATGCTAATTTTGCAATAATCAAACCTTACAAATATCCAGTTAGTATTCCCGTATCTTCTTACTTCATACAACTTTGATTCCTTTTGATAAATATAACAATTTTTGCTGCATCTGAATTCTTGCTCTTCATTTTTGTTTTTACTGGATTCTACTTTTACTGGTTATTTCAAATCAATCTACTGGTCTCTCTGTCAGCTTGGCAAGTATCAATTTGATATTTCATCCATACATTGACTCTGAAACATTTTGAAATCTCTTTAAGCGATATTATTTAACAGTCTATTCTTAACATGCTTGCTGCAGAACTTCTCATTCTTCACTGGTGACATTTTCTCAAAACTTTATCACCTTAATTCTTGTAATATGCATCGAGACATTTGGAATAACTTCTTTTTAAGCACATGCCGTTTTCATTGAGTAAGTAATATCTCGTTCCTCACTCTACCTTCACGGTTGGTCCTCTTGGGAAATCTGTATCTTTCTTAGTAAGTAATTCTTTTCAGGTTATACCAGAAGTATAACATTTATGTTTGAGGCGCACAACTGATGCCACGAGATGAGTTACCAAGTGGCAAAGGGATACGTTGTCGTCACAGTTGATGAATTGCAAGCAGAGTTACTGCATTAGCTAACGTCGTTATGTTTGGTGAGAAAAAGATTTAGACTGCATTCTAAATTGAGCTAAGCAACAAGCTGTTAGACTATAAAGATCAGGAAAGTAATGAACATAACAGAGATTGCTGTATAATACAGAGAGAACAGAGGAGGAAAGATCATCGAAGAAGGTTACAGGAGAAATTAGTTGTGGTATCATGAAATTGAGGATCCAGCAGAAAGAGCTTAAGGTAACACTCCACATATTTTACCAACCACCTCACATTTTGTCGCACTCTTTCATCCTCAACTGCGTATTTATACTTCAACACCTACTCTTCTTAGTTCAATATAACATCTCTTGCACAAAGGCTGTTTTCACTTCTGTTTAATTTGTTGTTTGATCTTCAAATATTCTGATATAATCTTTTAGCTACCAATGTTTCTCTTAGTCGTGTTAATGTTTACTCAATGCCTTGATTCTAAATTTACATTTATTACTAGGTATCGTCAACGTTATTTTATTTTTCGACTTCCAAGTCTTCTCTACGGGCCCATAGCATCCCCACTAAATTATAGCACCAGACAAATGGTCTACTAGAGACCAGTGCTTCGTCTTCTTCCGAAGAGCTCTAGATAAATCATTCTTCTTTCTATCAAACAAGCGGTGCAATCCTCTTCCTAGCAATTCAGCAAAGTTTGTGACCACTGAAGATACTATTCAAGTTCAGTTCAATCATACTAGCAAAGTGGACATTTGTTTGTAAATGAAAAGCTTGCATCACTGCATCACTGCTACTTTCATCGCTGAGTTGATGCAGTTTCACTCACAGAACCGAGCGTAACTCAAAAGGACTCATCAATGTGTGATTCATCGTCTTAAAGCATCTTTCCAACCCAAGAGCGCGTGGGATCTTCCGAGACCAGTTCATCTGGCACTTCTTTTCAGTTTTGTTTTGGGAATGGATGATGACCCTCTTTTAATGAAGATTTTTCCTATATAAAGTTGGTGTTGATAATTTAGCATTATAGGTTTCATTATCAGTCTGTATCGTTGGTAAGTATTAGCTTTGTTATTGTTTTATCTTGTGGGTGCATTTGTATGCATTAAATAGCTGTAAACGACAGAAATATTTAAGGTGTATACATAAACTATGGTTTGAAGCAGAGTTCTAGCATCAGATTCTAGTAAGGGGTCAAGAAATGCCTGTGGCAGCTGATAATTATCTCGTTTAAAACAAGCATTCCTTGCACTAGCATAGATAACAAAACCTTCGCTAGATCGCAAACGTGGGACCTTTATTGTCATCGAATCATCTCAGTTACAAAGTATGTTTCGTAAACAAATAAGCAACGTTTATTCAATAAAACGACAAACAGGCTTCCGAAATATTTGAGAAAGATAATTCAAAGAATTTTTTACTCTTCTTCAAAACTGCAAGTTTTAATTACTTCTTAGCTTCTATCTTTTCCCATGGTTATGACAAAAAAAGATGCGACGAGAAACACAGAATGTTATCATAAATATTGGATACGCTTTTCACGCCTACCGTGGATATACAAAACAAATAATTAGAAGGGGTTATGACTAAAATAAAACAAGGGAGGCTTGATACTTTTTATGTTAAAATTATATTTGAAGGGACATAAACAGCTTAAACTTATTTTATGTATTTACGTTTGTCTTTTAAGGGTATTACATTGGTAGGAAGAAAGAGGAAATTGAATATTTAACGTGGATTAAGGTATTGTATTATTTCTGATACTCCGATCCATGGCTTAATTGAAAATGTTACAAAATGTTCTTAAGTTATTGTATTAGCGTTAATTCGTTTGTTACTTTAATGGCGACAAAATCTTAAATGATTTCAGCTCTAAGAATCATATTCGTACCATGTCACAGACGTAATAAGTCCAATTAATAAAATTGCTTGACGAAGTAACATTTTGAGTTGCTCTGATAATAGGTCTCCTGTTCTCTTTTGTCCATTTGTCTTTTGTCTTGTCTCCGTGAGAACACTGACAAATGGAATCTCAACTCTTCAGGTTCTGTTTATTACAGGGTTTTAATTTTTTACTCTTTTGCTTTTTTCCTTCCTCGCTGTCTTTAATGTATGGTATCTTCTGTGATTATTTTTCTTTCTAAATTTCTTTTTCCTATTCACTCTTTCCTCTGGAATGCGAGCCTTTTTCACTTGCATGTTGCAACAACTCACTGGACATGTCATTGGATTGCAATCAAGGCTGCACGAAAATTGGCAATTTCCATCAGCGGGAAGATACGTAGTTGAACTGTATGAAGGCGGAGTATTTTGTTGGTTTGTTTGGGGCACATATTTGCTATACAGACCTTGAGAAGCCTGGCCCCCGGGTATTGAATATATTGTTTGCAAGTGCGGTATACTACTTTGAAATGAATTCAGTGGAAGGGCAGGACCTTGCTGGAAATATGTCATAGCCGGTGGTGGAGGAGAGGATGGTGACGGAGGTACTATTGGTGGTGAAGGTGGTGATGGAGGTGGTGGTGAAGGTGGTGATGGAGGTGGTGGTGGTGGTGGTGGAGGTGGAGGTGAAGTTGGCAGTGGTGGAGATGGTGGAGGGGGAGCAGAAAGAGGAGGTGCTGAATAATGAAGATGAATGACATTTGCGTTCTGTTCTTTTCCGGAAGAGTCTTCTTTAGCAGATCCCTTTTCTGGTTTTTTGATAATTGGCTCATCTAAAAGGAAACGTCAAGTAATATAACTTATGGTACAAATTGAGGAAGCAAACATTGACATAATTAATATGTCTCTCTTATGTTGTTTTAAATTATTTTTTCTACTTGAGCTCGATTTTACTCTTTTTCCTTTATTAGATTACACAATGGAAAACAAAACGAGAAGAAAAATGAAATAAATGAGGGTGGGAGATTGCAAAAAGATGGAACTGACTACGTTTCTTTCATAATCTAATTCTGCAATGCGATAAAATGTTATATGTACCTAACTTTGCAAATCTTTCTTCAATATTTAATTGTTAGATTTTCTATCATGCATATGTATCCTTTGTACAAATTGTTAGTTTAAGAAATATAAAGAGTGAGTTTTGTATCAATCAGACAAATTTGTATCGAGAAATATTACTGAACATAAAGACCTGCTTTATTCGCAAGAGGTCATGCTAATCAAAGTAAGCCAAAGTTTACAAAAAGTATAGTCAACTGAATTGAAAGCAAGAACGTTGCGAGAAAAAACAAAATAAGAGACGTATTAAGTAGTACTTTAGTTAAAATGGTTATCAAATCAGGTTGTTATACATTCAAGGAGGAAAAATAGTACGGAAAATACATTAGGGGTGTTCACGTGCATGGTAAATGCCATGGTAAATATTTTACAGACTTAATCATACATATTCTCCCTTAAACTCTTAGCTAAAAAAAGGCCAACATTACAGTCTATCTATCTATCTATCTATCTATCTATCTATCTATCTATCTATCTATCTATCTATCTATCTATCTATCTATC